>LUCM01004350.1:166426-230441 GCA_008360955.1 Fasciolopsis buskii | reverse complement strand
TACATACATACATACATACATACATACATACATACATACATACATACATACATACATACATGCATACATACATACATACATACATACATACATGCATACATACATACATACATACATACATACATACATACATACATACATACATACATACATACATACATACATACATACATACATACAAACATGTACACGAAGTGAACATGACAGTGAAAAGCAACTAAAATTTGTCCTACTTCCCTGAAAACAGCGAAGCACAGTCCTGTCGGAATACACGTAATTTTCATCCCGCCATTATGCATCAAAGGACAGCAAGTGCTTCTTAACAGTATTCTTATAAGATAACGGTGTCTTCTTTCCATCGATAACAAAATATTTTGGTGTAATCATGCGAGACATAGAACGTAATTACTCCCCGAGGAACCTATCAATACAAATTCCGAGCTGCTTGATCTGTCTTGTTCTCAAAATTTGCATTCACCAATTGACTAGACCAGATGCTACGCAGTTTCACAAGTCTAGAACTGTACTGAATGTGTTTGCGTCATTGGCAACATATGCGTTAACCTTTGAGAATTCAACAGCGGAGCCGGATTTGCTAGTCGTTGCTTGGATTTTCAACGGCTTGGTTTATTTGGAAGCACTTATTTTACTAGTTGCAGCAATCAGAACTCGAAGTCAAGTTTCACTTACATACAATGTTCTACTTCATCCTTGTCCACCGGTTATGCTCCAAAACGTGACATACCGTCAGAAGTTGTTTACAACCATCCTAGGTCTCCCTTACGCACCAGAAAAAGTGGAGAATGCATGACATTTGCCGGCTGCGGGTCGACAAAGATAGAAAACGAAGCCATCTTAATAGTATTTTCCAGAATTTCCCTTGATATTGTGCACTGACGACCGGCAGACCATGATGAACAACCGATGAAACAGTGGCACAGGATTGATTGACTATCACATGCTTGATGCGTCTTTTATTCATTGTTTTCTCTTTGGGTGAACAGGTGTCTAACAGGAGAATCATCTCTGAGTAGGTAGGCTTGTGGCCCTTGGATTATCTTCCATCTCTCTGGTATCTGTCAGTCACCCAAATCTCACCTACGACCCCGCGAATCTGGAGCATGCACTAGCGGCCGCACCCCGACAAACTGCTCCACCGACGAGCCAAACCAGGCTGACGGTAAGCTAGAATGAAATCCCTTGTGAGGCGATACCCGGCATGAGAATACAAACATTTTTGAGGAAGCGGACGATATATGTTAGATCCAACTTTTGCCAAACAAATTTGTCCAACCGACCAGGTTACAGGTCAATTCCACCCATTAGCGAATGAGTACCTAATGAACTACCTGTAACCACACATCAAGATTACCTCGGATATATTTGGTGTCCCGGACTGAAAGAATACTATCAAAAGATGTGCCGACCACTGGGTCAGCCACCGGCTATCTAAATTTGAACTTCATGTTACTCGACCGACGATATTTGGCTGCACATGAGCTAGAGAGATCACTTCGAACAAAGTACTGGTGGCGCCGTGGCACTTCGCTCCTTCCCTATTCCCAAGTACATTTATTGATTTCGTTTCTACAGTTTGCTCTGATTGTGCCACGGCAAACGACGCTATCTGGGTTCCCCAAATGGCTGGAGTGACCCTAACTCGAACTTGGAACCTAAATCTAAACACAAGTTCACGCATGCATACAGCCTGTTCGAACGTGAGAAGTTTCCTGGACACAGATAGGCAACGCATTTCCATGGGCACTTTCTATGACCACGGAAGTGACATCGCTTGCCCATTTGAAGTGTGTTTACCCAACTCTGATTCATAAACGAGTGCATCATATAGGATGTATCATCGAGGGGAAGAAAATAATTCTGGGGTCTATGGTGTTGCGATCCCAATGAACAGTCGAGCTCCCAACGCCCTGATTGCTTAGGAACCAGCTTCTCCATGACTTGCGATGACGCAATTCAGGAGCACTCCTTTCAGCATGACCATCATCGCAGCCTACACTCCTGCTCCGCAACTTGAACCAAACGTTAGGGATGCCTTCCACGACGAATTTCAGACTATAGTCAACCGTATCCCAAGGGGCGATATCTAATTGTAGGAGATGCCAATGCCCTCACGGGACCAGCAGATGTGCATACCAATCATATACTGAGGAGATTTGGCATCGAAGGGCGATGCGAAAACTGCGACGATTCAGTTGTGTTTGCAAATCTCAACCAATTGCCTGTCACCAGTATCCTCTTTCAGCATCCAAAACCATCTGTTGACGTGGGACTTCAACGATGGTGGGACAGCGCACCAGATGGACTGTATGTTGATGCGTTCTCGTAGTTCATCATCGATCGAGGATCGTCGAGCGTACTATGGCAGCTTAATGAGAAACTTCAACGGAACGAACCACAGACTTGCACGCGCTCTTCTCAAACGATATTTTTTGGCACGACAGAAAGCTAGCCCGCACCGTAGAGTTGGCATATCCCAGCTACCAATCCCGGACAGCGTCCAGGACGTACCAAAAGCACTTATATCCAAACTAACCGAAATGGTAGTATATACGAGCTGTAAATGGAGTCTAAATTATCTATCACCTGTTCGTATCTTAAATAACTAGCAGAACCAATTGGAACAGAAGAGGCTAGTTATCTACGATAACTTTTAATCGCCGTTCTGAGGCCAGAGAAGCGGGGCCTCACAACTCACCCGATTGCCAAAACTTTCCTCTCGAAACTACACGTTCAGCAAAAATGGGAAAAATGATATTGACAAGCAATTCAAGGTCTCGTATAAACCGTCGACCCATTTGAAGACTTTGGGAGGCTTTTCTGACTCACATACTCCTCTATAGATACTGTGCGACTTTTCTTTTTGTATTATGTGGTGAAAGTGGACAGCTCATATCAGAATGCTATCAGAACCCTCAGAGATGGATCGTACACTTCATTCTGACACTCCGTCCCCCAGTCATCCACAACGTCACCTAATGGCACAGCGATATGAAGTCTATCTTGAGCCTTCCAAAGAATCGGAAATCATCTGCACCGTCCAGACAATGAAAGTCACAGGTAAAGACGGTATCCCACCTTAGGTCTTCAAATTATGCTTGCCAACTCTGCTGAGTTCAATAATCAAGGTGTTTTATCGCATCTGGATCCCCGAAGCTTTCCCCAAATCATGGACAACCTTTGTTTTATTTTTTTGCCAGAAAGTAGCAACATAACTATGTGCAAACTATAGAATTGTCAACCTCATCGATATAGTGGCTAAGCATTTTGCGGATGCGGTGTTAAATCGCTTTGTTGTTGCTGAGCCCGCACCAGCACGTTCTACTCACTGTAGTTTTCGTCGAAAAAGAGGTTTTATTAACCACGTCTTTAAGTCAAATTCCAGAACAACCGTCTAAGTTGCAGAAATCCTTTACGGCGTGTTTTATCCACTTCGGGATAGAATTTGACCGTTTTGACAGACAGTCTCTCTGGTACATACTTCGTAAAGATGAGATGCTGCAAAAGTTAGTTAGATTGTTAGAAACATACCACCAATCGGCACAGACTAGCTTCGAAGTTAAAAGAGGCGGATCTTCCTTTGACCGCGATGTTTGTGAAGGTTGGCGTCCCTCTCAATGGTTCTATTTAACTACACCACGGGTAGGACAATTAGCAGTACCCTCAACTACTTTTGACAGGTACAAATTGACCGTGATTGTTAGGTCACTGACCCTGGGCTCCTTGAGGACACTGTTAAGCTTCAAGTAGCCTCTGCCAGTAAACCAGCCCTACATCTTTGCAAAATAAGTCTCTGCACGAAGCTGCGTATTGATGCAGATTCACTCCGATCAGTCCTTTCATAAGCATGCGGAACTTGGCTATTGAGAGCAGAAAATACAAGCGACTGGGGAGTTTCTATCGTTAATGCCTCTTTTATACGACAAAAAAGTGTTACGACCGTGCCTTCAATGCCACCGTGCGTCAGCGCTGTAGGAACATTGACCAGTTTTCGTTCCTACAAAGACGTCGCCTACGGTGCTTTGACCATGTCCTTTGCCAGCCCGGAACGTAATTAACAAAGGAGAGCATAACTCACCACTTGCACAAGCTGGTATTGTCTCGTCGATGGCCAAATGACGATATACATCTACATTTAAGGCGTACATGGGTCGCTTAAGCATTCAGTCAGATTTTGGCGAAGATACTGGATTTTTGATGTTCTTGCCTTGCCCCAGATCGCGACACATGGAAGGTTGCAATTAGAGACATCGAGGAAGCCGACATATCCTGTGGCACGAGCTGATTGTACAAAAACATAGATGGAATTTCTCCCTCTGCAGTAATTCCGATGGCATATGGTCTGTACACAAATTTCTGATATATATATATGCATTTGGTGCTATAACACCGCTTTAGGGAACATTGACGACACAAAGTTAAATGTCCCTTTTCGCCAAATGGAGGCGGGATTGAAGACCGTGAACTCTGCTGCTGCAAACTGAGAGACGTGGGAAAGTAGAAGTTAAATGCTTTAATCCACCTTTCCCTGACGAATAACCAAGTCCTATCCACGAGCTGAACCTAATGTTCCATTCGAAAAACCAAAGAATTTTCCACTCAGTTGGTGTTTTGGTAAACTTCCAATCCATGGGGGGCGTCAAATTTTCTTCAGTGGTTTCTGGTTTTGAAATGGACTTTTTCGAATTCATTTCTGTCTCGCAAACCAAAACTAAAAAACGCTCCTTTAATGACCGACTGGCAACGGAATCCCGAAAGAAGCTCTTGCTGAAGCCAGGCCTGACTTCTTCCGAAGTGCAACATACAGGTAGATTTTCCGTTGACTTCTCTGTTTACTTTCTATTGACTCATCGAATGCTCTTTTATCTTGCTTGTTCTATGGCCTTATTGTAACTCGGCAACACTAAGTAATTTTGGTATTTAGACATTGGCAAATGTAACTTGTAGCAACCGGTCGCACATAACAAGCGTTAATCGTCGAAAAGAATTTCAGAGCTGGAAATCCTGTGATTTTCCAATCACCTTCTAGATTCTAAAATTTGATAGCCCTGTCGGAGTCAGCGATCACCGTTCAATGTAATGCTCATTTATTTTGGGGCCAAAAGAAACGACAAGAACGATCACTTTCCACAGGTTGAACAATAAAATTAAGTTTGGAGCGGTTTTAACTAAACCTTGATTTTGGTAGAGATTTCCACGTACTCAGACGTGTTGTCAAACCTGCAAGTCAGCACGACTAAAGTTGCTTTTCGACAACTTAGATAATAAACCTTATCCGCGAACTAAAAACCAGAGATGCTATGAATATGCCAAAAGTATAGGTGTAAACGAGGCCCCGGTATTCTGAATATTCCGTCGATGAATGGATGAAAGGAAACAGAGGGAAATCTTATAGTCAAATAGGGGCAAAAACGAAAGAGAAAATCATTACATCATGCTTCTATTCTAGAGGGTACGACTCACAGAAAAATTCGCCTTCTAGTCAGAAACATATTTTGCTGTTGGGCAACGAGCTTGTTCAAATCTCGAGCGGTACAAATTTCTCGAATGAAAAGAAGGCTATTCATACATTCTACGACTCATTACGTTTACTAATACACTTGCAATTGTGGGATACGTTGCATAGATTGAACCACAGGAGACCGCTTCAAAGCATAGTTGGGCAAACCAGTTTGGCGAAGTGAATGTGCAATGAATAATGAAGAACTGACAGTCACCATGTCCTCGCTGAACCTGGATTGCCTGACCAATGCAAAGGAAGCACTTTCTCTTATCCTTATTGCTGGTAGTTTGCAGAGCTTACCAAAGATCAAAATCTTAGCCACAATTAAGGTGTTTGTAATTTGGTTGAAGCAAATGGCTTCGTATGCAAACAGACATCGCGGTGGTTATGTGAATCTGTCTTGAAAATCGGTGATTAATGGGGAGCCCAGAGTAGCCAATGAGACCAGTCACCAACGCTTCCCACTTTTTAGTCATGCCGCTTATTTCATCGTTATGTAGGTCATTCGGAGTACCGACGTTGTCATCGTCATTACCTCATGACTTGATTACCCATAGACGTGCACTACTTAGCTGGTTGTAGAGCGCCAGAAACGTATTGTTTTCTCATGACCATGTTGTGATGTACAGTGGTAGAAAAAATTATGTGAACAGGAATATACTAAGCGGTCTCGAATTGTTGTGAAGAGAGGGGGGCACCACATGCTCCAAGGTCTGGCAATTATGGGGAGCAGATAATTCTCCCGAGACGGGTCGGAGAAGTTTGGTATCCCTTTCAATTATCGCTCTACTGGTCATATTTTTCACACCTTTTTTCATGTTTTCCACTGCTAGATTTCCTAATCTGCCTTCTTCGATTAAGGACCCCGTTTGAAAGATACCCGAGATGTCTCCGAAACAATACCGTGTTTCGCACAGTAGAATTTTCTGTTGTTCTGTTTCACGCACCCAAGGTGCTTGATTGTATCAATCCAGGGTTTGCACCGGTGTTTCCAACGGGATTAGCATTAGAACTAACGTAGGACGTTTCTTTAAACCATAACTGTTTGAGTATTGGAACAAACATTCGGCACATGGTGTCATTTCAAAACAACTAGACAGGATGACGATCCGTTTCGCCGTAGCACCGTAACGCACAAATGCCCATCAATTACATTCACGCACCCACTCATTCCCGGAAACCCCTTCTCGAAGTGTGACGAAGACTAGAAACCTGCACTGTCTGGCATGTGACTATCCGCAGACTAAAATGCAAAAATACCGCTTGCTCAGTTGAGTTGAATCATGTCTGTGCGATCCACCTAGAAACAAGAAAAAACAGCAATCCAGGTAATGGTAAATCATTTTAATTATGGATGATGAAACCTCCACTCGCGTTTTTACATCCATTCTATTATTTGCGACCGTCATATCCTTGCGCCAAATCAGAACTATACTATTAAAACTATCTTATTTTTTGATAGGAATTCCCCCCACAGAAGTTCGCGGACTTTTTTGCGTTAGAGACCAGTCTACAAAATATGCGTTTCAAATTTTCACAGTTCGACAACTCAAACGTAATCTACTTTCCGTTCTGGACGACTTTACTGCTGCAGATGATATCAGCTGCTAGGATTAATGTCTCTGATGTCATCTTCCAAATGAACAGTGTATATGCATATATATATATATATATATNAAATCGGTGATTAATGGGGAGCCCAGAGTAGCCAATGAGACCAGTCACCAACGCTTCCCACTTTTTAGTCATGCCGCTTATTTCATCGTTATGTAGGTCATTCGGAGTACCGACGTTGTCATCGTCATTACCTCATGACTTGATTACCCATAGACGTGCACTACTTAGCTGGTTGTAGAGCGCCAGAAACGTATTGTTTTCTCATGACCATGTTGTGATGTACAGTGGTAGAAAAAATTATGTGAACAGGAATATACTAAGCGGTCTCGAATTGTTGTGAAGAGAGGGGGGCACCACATGCTCCAAGGTCTGGCAATTATGGGGAGCAGATAATTCTCCCGAGACGGGTCGGAGAAGTTTGGTATCCCTTTCAATTATCGCTCTACTGGTCATATTTTTCACACCTTTTTTCATGTTTTCCACTGCTAGATTTCCTAATCTGCCTTCTTCGATTAAGGACCCCGTTTGAAAGATACCCGAGATGTCTCCGAAACAATACCGTGTTTCGCACAGTAGAATTTTCTGTTGTTCTGTTTCACGCACCCAAGGTGCTTGATTGTATCAATCCAGGGTTTGCACCGGTGTTTCCAACGGGATTAGCATTAGAACTAACGTAGGACGTTTCTTTAAACCATAACTGTTTGAGTATTGGAACAAACATTCGGCACATGGTGTCATTTCAAAACAACTAGACAGGATGACGATCCGTTTCGCCGTAGCACCGTAACGCACAAATGCCCATCAATTACATTCACGCACCCACTCATTCCCGGAAACCCCTTCTCGAAGTGTGACGAAGACTAGAAACCTGCACTGTCTGGCATGTGACTATCCGCAGACTAAAATGCAAAAATACCGCTTGCTCAGTTGAGTTGAATCATGTCTGTGCGATCCACCTAGAAACAAGAAAAAACAGCAATCCAGGTAATGGTAAATCATTTTAATTATGGATGATGAAACCTCCACTCGCGTTTTTACATCCATTCTATTATTTGCGACCGTCATATCCTTGCGCCAAATCAGAACTATACTATTAAAACTATCTTATTTTTTGATAGGAATTCCCCCCACAGAAGTTCGCGGACTTTTTTGCGTTAGAGACCAGTCTACAAAATATGCGTTTCAAATTTTCACAGTTCGACAACTCAAACGTAATCTACTTTCCGTTCTGGACGACTTTACTGCTGCAGATGATATCAGCTGCTAGGATTAATGTCTCTGATGTCATCTTCCAAATGAACAGTGTATATGCATATATATATATATATATATGTGTGTGTGTGTGTGTGTGTGTGTGTGTGTGACCTAACCATGCAGCTATTCGAGTGCACGTAATGCAGATGGTTTGACCCGAAAGCCCGCCAGACTTCTATGATTTTGAACACGTAACGGAATGTCACACTACTCGCGGCTATCAAGTCGTTTGCTATACATGCAAATAAGAAAAGCCCAAGTTTAGCAATTAACAAGTCAAAAACAGCTGATCAGTGCAAATTTGGTGCTAGCGAAATTTGTATGTTTGCGAAGAACGCCGATATTCGGATCTTGGTCTTCAAGACAGAAAAATATCATTGAGTTTCGGTCCACGGAATTTTTGTTTCCGATTCCGCTGAAAAATGAGAGTTGGTGGTGCAACCTGGCGCTAAAATCGTCCGTTGCTCAGTGCAGCACCAGTTATCGATCAAGAGTGAAATACTTCGGCCAGGGAGGCTAACCACGGAGGTGGAATCGCAGAACAAATTCATAGAAGTTAGTAGCTGGGATTGCCAAAATAGTCCCAGGAGCTTAAGAAGCGCAGTTATCGGGGTGCAACAGGAGCTTTAGATTCCTTAGTTTTCCGCAAATTTTTTCTTTGGTTTTCCCCCAAACAAAACGATATCTACTCCGAATGGTCAAATGCAGAGTAAGTTTAGACATCCAACCTCAGAAAAAAATAATGGAGTGACCCCTTAGCTTGATCCCTTATGTACTATTCAAAATCGTGTTTAAATGCCGGTCTGTTTGTAGCCTCAGTGCTTTGTAAAACAGAAAAGGAAAGAAGCCGTTTGCTCTACTTTGGCCGTAAATCTTCACTCGATTCTATCTTCCGGCTGTTGTGGCCTATCCCCACTAAATCTAGTGAGAAAGGCCAAATCGAGCAGACATAAACGTTCGTTTATTAATCAAAATCGAATCGCTTGTATTGGTTTTCAATGATCAAAACAAGGTGATCGGTTCTTTTCCTGGTTAATTCGGTCCATCATCACCCTCTGACCTCCTCATGCAGCGTCTCTACTCACATTAACGATTGACGTAGCTGGTAATCTTCAATCAGGATAATGGATAATCCTAATCAAAATCCACTACCCTTACACTCAGTTCATTACGAAATCGATCTCATGATACTCGCTCCATGTCCATTCCCACCTAAAGGCTGTTAATGACTTTTGTTTTGTCTGTACCACTCAGAGGAATGTCAATTCCACGTACCCTTCGTCTGTTTCATTGATTGGTCAATCTCTCTGTGCACGTTTGCAAATTTAACAACCATACTTGCCGTTAGACTCTATCCTCGAGCCAATGACGTTACCCTGTTGAACCTCAAGTGGTTATCGATCCGCTGTCCCAACAGCAGATGGGACGCAAGCGACTAACTAGCTTTTAAAAACGTATTACGCGGACTCACGAGTTTAATCTCACGTTCATATTCCAGGGCAGAGTGAATCTGTCCAGTTCAGGCCTTAGTTATCATGGTGTACAAGTTAACCTGGCACAAAAGCTTGACAACAAAAACATGGCATCCGTGTGCACTTGGTAATCAGGTGTGGCCGAAAGTTCCTAACCGGATTTAGATCGGGTCTGCTGTATGGATACTGTGCGGCCTTGTTCCCACGAGACGGCGGCTCGTATGTATAACGGACAACGCTGTGATCTGCTGGCCGGTACCATGAAGAGTCATTTTCTAACGTACCGGTACATGGAACAGAATATTCTTTGCCTTCAAGAAGCTCACTTTATTGCTGTCTGTGAAGCCTCTCTATTGGGATCCTAATTGAGCTATAAAGGTACTTTTGGTAGTCTCGGCAGATCGGCCTATTATCCGAATCATAATTTGACCAGGGCTACTGTGGAACACCTAATGAATTCTTCATTGACCAGACCCAGGTCATGTTCTTCGAATCAATGATATCCATGTGCTGTCTGATAAAGACGGCGTCTTACAAAGTGCTATCTTTGTTCCCTGCTTCCTCTCCTTGCACATGAATCAAATGACCGTTCCATTTTCAGTTTTCCATGTAAGCATTTCAGGCCTGAAGTACAAGCAGATTAACAGACTGGAATCTCATTTGAATCATCAAGAATGTGACTGAATGATAAATCCAGTTAAGAATCAGACGGTGATTCGCTAGAACTTTTCCGTCTATCTGACAAGACTAATCTTGAGAAAGAGGACACGAGGTCTGGAAAGTATGGGTTTTTGTTGCCACTAGTGTTTCGCATACGATCGGATGGATAAACTTTTCCCAGAATCACGAGTATGGGATGGTTGGGCAGAACAGTACAAGCTGCCCATGCATGAAGAGCGCCAATAACTCAGAAATCGGTTGTGTTTCCAAGGAAATTTTATTCATCCATCCATATGCGCAAAATACTACTGGCAACAAGGACCCAGACTGGATGACATTGTAAACTGGTTGACACTCCCTTTTTTTAAATCGAATGCAAGTAAATGTCATATAACATTCTCTTCGTTATTAGGCAGACAGTATAACCGAAATAGTTTTGTCATGTACCATTTCCTGTTTGAATAAAACATATTTCCCTATCTACACCACTCCAAAAATGCATCTTCCCAGTATCACAAAGATGCACTTTAATGTTTGTGACTGCTTTCATCGTCCTCCCCCCCCCGCACGCACGCATACACACCACGGCCATACGGCTTCCGGGCATTTTTTCAGTTAGTTTGATGAAAACGAAATTTCCACTTGTTTATAAGATCCATGACAAGCACCTCCAGGTGAAGTGACATATCAGAAGTTGAGTTTGTCGATGTCGCCATAGAGCAACATTCAGTTGCTTCTGTTTATTCGACTGACACAATTCTATCAAATATCTACTACGTCTTGCCCAATGATCCTCCAAAGACTGGTTCTTCATCCCGCATGTGATTTTCTTTACTCGCATCCCATGTTTTACTCGTCTGCCTGTTGATCGTTGGTCGGAGCTACGAAAGAGCTTAAATCTTGAATTGTAATCCGTTATTTCAATTCTTATCAGTCTGTATTGGGCATCTGTCAAATCGTTTCTATTCACAGATACGGGGTAGATGTCAGATAATCCACTGTTTTGTGTGCTTAAACCAACTACTGACCGGAATTTGTGAACTGATCAAACTCGCCTGAGATTTATGTGATTTGACGTGGCTTGTGTGTGTTTACCATTATAAGACACCTGCATCCACGATTTTGTTGCCTTGTTGTGTATAGTAGGGACTGCCTAGAAATGCACCAAAACTGTCCCGGACATAAATCATGCAATATTGCCATTCTGAATTCGCTTTCGAGATTCATCACTGGAAGTGATTGTTCCAATTTTCCAAAACCTCTCCTCTCGAACAATGGAAATTCAGGGTGACCATCCCGATGCAAGCCTTCACTCGTAGGCCACGTCAGACGCCCCCGAAGCTGGTTTTGTGCTCCCGATGTTGATTGGGCTTGCTCCTTAGTTTGGAATGGCAACTCATTAATTTCCACAGCATAAAACAGCTGTTTGTCACTGGTTCAGCTAACAGTGTTCTCCACCAGATGTGCACACTTCTGTTTTGTTTCTTACTGATGAATACGGAGCATTTCGTCTGTAATGAATATTGAAATGTTTCGATGAAGAACAATGGATCGATGGATCAAGAGTTCGACTGTTCACCCAATGATCTTCGAAGGCATATTTAGGACCACTTCCATAACTAGTACGACAAACATGATAACAGAATCAATTCAGCTGGTAGGGATTCATTTCGCGCGTTCAACCTACTGGAAGATCCCAGTCGGCTCGTTTTTTTGGGAAGGTATAATCAGTGGGCAAATCTGCTTAGAAGTTCGTATCCGTCAAATTTTAACACTGCCGAGAGCTACTATTGAACTGATGTTCCAGGGTGTCAGCGAGCCACCATATCATTCATCAGTCCAATGGGACTGTCATGTTTATCATGGCACAGTGTCGGTGCCGTGGGAATTCTCGACAGATAAAAGCAGCTGTTTTACTCTGATGTGGTTTAAACAAGTACCTGTGAGTGACCAATTGAGAAAACTGTCGTTCTATTCGGAGAAGATTAATTGATGTCAACGAGAGATTTCATTCATTATCACTGTTTCGGTGGATAACGTGTGGCCAGGTGACGGTTTATCTGTTAAAGGAGTCATGGAAGGATCAAGCCTTTTCACTTGTAGGGGAGTAGGAGAAAAATGGTCTTGGAATATGTCATGCTATTTGTTAGCTTGGTTGCAAGACCGAAATCTCTTCATTCCCAAAGAGGGAAGTGAAAACGAGACCAAAAAAATCAAAGGGTAAACCTTGGAAGATTGCACACAAGATTCCTAGATTTAAGAGGATGAATGTCCGGTGTTGCCTAATCAAAAAAGGTCCTCAAATAATTTCAGCGTGACTCAAAATCCAGCCACATGCCATCAATTATTTCATCCTTCGTTTCAAGTTGACTTAGCCCAAGCCGGCTTTGAAAAATCAGTGACAGTTTCGGAATCCAAACAGATGTTCATGAGAATGTATAAATGAGTCGCAGTTTGAGAAGCGCCGGTTTGAAGTGACGTGGGGAGAAAAGTGAATGTCTTGAAAAGTTGTCTTATTCTTTCTTTCTGATAGTCAAATTTCCCCTAATGAACTGGTTCCATCATAACGAACGGGACAGGCCAGCGAGACCTGGCCACAGTACAAGCCGAAATGATGTTGGGTTTCACGACCGCTTCAATGGCTTCCAAACCTCATACGAGCTTTAATTACCACGATGAGCCTAGAGGTGTTATTCTCTCGGATGTCCGATTCCAATTTCGATTGTTGTGGCGTTTTGCAAGTCAGCCTTTTACCGCCTTACCCCAGGTAGATGTAATCCTTTAGCACAAAACAGG
The DNA here is from genome assembly GCA_008360955.1 of Fasciolopsis buskii. Taxonomy (NCBI): domain Eukaryota; kingdom Metazoa; phylum Platyhelminthes; class Trematoda; order Plagiorchiida; family Fasciolidae; genus Fasciolopsis; species Fasciolopsis buskii. The sequence goes on along the minus strand of LUCM01004350.1, from coordinate 217,121 downwards.
AACGAAATCTCTGGCTCGAATCTGATTAGACGTTGATTTGCCGATATCTTGATCGAATGTAAGGTAACATTGTCCAACGCTTGACTCGAACATTTATCCGGACGGAGATGAAATCGCCAAATCAAAACTTGCCTAGCTTGGTCACTAGATAGCTCGAGAGGATATCGAATCCAGCAAGAACAGATCACCGTAGTCTGACTCCCCCCTCCCCTAGCGGGTGTGAAGTGTCTTCGTCATAAGGCAGTTTTAATGTAGTTGGATGTTTGCCTCCATTGACTGGTCCAATTTATGACAATACAGATAAACTGGCACTTGTGAATGAGGTCCAGGTAGCACTTTTCAAAATCAGACTATCTTTACCGGAGACCCCCATGCGCTGTGCATCCAGAATGATGCGCTATACTTTGTCCATCAGTGGGTCCGTCAGAGCGGATATGCAAAAGTGTTTTGTGAATATGGCGATCTCTGAAATTTTTCTCTCTTCTGCTCATTCCTACCGAAAGGAGATGCGCTGTGTCTGACTGCAAAGGACTAACTGCATACATGTTATGAAATATTCTCCTCGCATAGTACAGAGTTAAAAATTAGTCCTTTCCTCGCTTACAAACCTCGAACATTTGCTTGCATGCCAGATCTGAGTGCTACTTACCACGGGAGCTGGACATTTCGTGATTTACAGCAGGCCAGAGTCATGTTAAGGGTGAATCAACCTGGATTAATAAAGCATTATAAAGTACAGAGCGAATTACCATTACGTCTGTTGTTTTCGATGCTCCTTCGTTAGTTTAGATGAAAAACATTTACTCATTTCGGGTTAATCCTTGTTCTTTACTCGGCACTTGCGCAGGGGTTCCACCAGGGACACTAGGTCAGTATTTCATGGAAGCAGTCCAGTCATTGTGTAGTGGTGGTAACGAATTTTAACTGACACGTTGCGCATAACCACTAGTATACTGTGACCGAGGTTAGCCCCTTTTTAACGCCATCTGATGGTCCATATTTCGCATGAACTTCCGCATGTGCATACAAATACAATCATCAGTCGAAAATCATACTAGCTGTATGGTACATCCGGTAGTCCATGAGCAATATATTCCTACGTAGGCAAAAGTGCGGACCCTACGTGCGAATCACGTGGCAGCAAGTTATGCCGTCGCGGCTACAACCAAGCGGAAGCCGTGTGACAGAGAGTTGGAAGGAGCTTGGAGTGAATTCATTGATTTGGTTGAAATGTGATCTACCTGTAAGGACAACCTGTGCTGCCTTGTCAATGAATTTGAATCTTGTGTTGTATGACCCCTTTGTTCCCAATGTTTTCACGTGGAAGTGCCTCATGCTAATGCTGTTTTTCTAGGCATTACGGCAAAACAGCGTCCCAATGCACCAGCAAGTAAGGTTTCTGCTCCTGGAGTTTGCTTTGACTATGTCCCTGTCCATGTTATTGCTCCTTTGATTCCGCCGCACAAAAATACCTATTCATCACTGTTCACGGAGAGATGTTCACCTTGTTCCTAGGCTATCTTTGCCGCCATTTTCAAGGCCAAATATGAACCACGAAATTTATTAGGATGATGGATAGTTAAGACAATGTTGTTACTTCTGGTCACTACTGACCAACGGTAATAATGCGGATGAGCTATTTTTGGGCCAGTGCGACTGCTACTCATTCAGCATCTGACGATCTCGAAGAAAGTTGTTACTACCACATTAAACTGGTTTTCAGAACTTATAGGGGTCTCGATGTGTGCAACACATTGCCGTTACTTTCACTCATCATTAGAACCTTTCTAAAAGCCACGACCTGAAGTTTGGCAGCGGAACTTCTTCCGGCATCAATCTTTTCTATCTATCTGAGGAGTGCTTCTTCACCCAACACACAGATCGGCGCATGTTGTGTCTGCGTGAGTTCAAAACATTATTCACGCTGAAACTAACTTCCGGCTGGAGAATGACAGGATTCTTTATGATCGAATTCCAGACCTGTTCACATGCATTTATCCGCGTCGATTCGGTACTTAAACTATTACGAAAGTCACACAGCTGTGCTGAACTAATGATCTCGTTTTGTGCTAAGATGTTTTGACATGGTCAGAGATGACCCCGGCCATGCTGTTGGCATCGGGCATTTCACAGCCTCACTGATTGTCATACCCTTTGAAAGCGGACCTCCCTTGATTGAATCCACTTACTATCAACCACTTCAGGTTTAACAACTGACAATTGACCTTGGCCTCTTAGATGAACGCAGTAAAGCTGCGTGTAGTGAATAGAACGGAAGTAAGTAGGTTATTATTATTACGGGCAGTAACAGAGACAGCAATAGCTGCGTTAGTAGTAGAAGCAGTAGTAGTGACAACAATACCAAAAATATATTGAATGGTATCAGCTTACCAGGTAATCCGATGTCCATACTGCGGTTATTCCAATCAGCCAATTACATTCGTTCATTAACGTGAGCAATAAATAGTAACGGCATTTGTGTCCGTGTTCCATATTTCTTGCCACATGCGGTGTTGATTTCCGATCTCATTTGGTTACAGGTTCCTTGCTTAGACAATAACATCAACATTTAACAAGTATTGAGTTCTTGGTGATCGGCTTTCTCTGTGTTGCGTGGCGAACGATCGATTCCAATCATTATTGTGCTTTGACTGGTCATCGATCAACCAATCACATGTCGACGCCCCGCTGTACTTAAACTTGTCTGATTGTTTGTGTCATTTGTCGGAAAATCGATTCCCGGCAACGTTGTTGTGCTGATCTGCCAGCTCCTAGCTCCAACATATCCCCCTACTGGTTGGTGGTTCATACCAAGAGGGTATCGCACGACCGCGGAGTCACTGATCGAGAACAACCCACAGATTCGTTTACTGAAACAACAAATTTGACACACTGGCTACACGGTTGTGAGGGGCTCTCAGTTCGTAGGCGGATGGAGCAAAATACTCATTTATAACACTTGAACAAATTAAATTCTCCGGAGGTACCTGAACCCTACAACCAAAGTGAAAGCAGTGAAACGACCAACAGGACTCAGAAACATGTTCCTGTTTAGTGAAAAGCTGTCTGTGTTTAAAGCAACGTGGGGCAACATAACTGGTTGTGTTCCGACTTTTATCACTTTTTCGTTATGCTATTTCCGGTTGACCGGTTTCTTTGGCTCTCTGTTGCTGCAAAGTTAAGCGTTGTTGTAGCGATCAAGTTGTGACCCGCCGTATTGGGTTTTGTTGTGTAAGTGTTTTTGGGGGCTTATACGCCTAATAGGCTTCGGCTGACTTTTTCTGTTCTGTAATCCGTTCCAGATGGGGGCGCATATGAACCCTATCGAAAAGAACTGTCCCGCGGCTGGCACTCTACACTACCGTGTCAGTCGATCTATACTTAGGTTCATCACACTTATTTACCGTCCTTCTGATTATCAAGTCAGCGTCCAGTTTTAGGTCAAAGACGGCTTCAATCAAGTCAACAGTGACATCGCCTCCTTGTCAAAAGCTCAGCGCTATGAACAGTGAATACAGTCCTCCTAGAGCCTAATCATTTCGATGCCATTGGTAAAGTCCTTCTGGACACTTTGGATGTGTCTCACAGTTTGATCCGCAAAATGGCTTACCATTCCCTTCAAAAAAACAGAAAAATTATCATTATTAATACTAATGTCATTATTTCTGCCCGAGATAGAGAAGCACATGTTAAATTGCAGCTTAATTGCCCACTTTCCTTCATGTATATCAGTCTTTATTTTGATGGTATCAGCATCATTCAGTCTAATCGAACGAGAGCGCGAAAATAGGTCGGGAAATTAGCTATAGTTTTTAGAAGAAAATTCGTGCGAGTCGCCCTTTTCTATATGGTACCGCGAGCCCTACACTGAGATCGCTTTCTAATCAGGATTTCTATTTAGTAATATAAAAAATGTACATCGGGTCGCACTCAAGAACTTAATTTCAGCAAAACACTATTTTAGTTTCCAGGCCCTACTGTTCGATTTATGAAACCTAGTTCGGTTCTTGCCATTCGTTTGCTTGCCTCAAATATGCCCTTTTATCAGAGTGTAATATCCGAGCTGGTTCGGCAGACTCACGGATCGGAATAACAGAATGACGAAGCGACTCGTGGTTTGACTGGGGACGAGCATCGCTGAAATGGAGGCAGGTCGTTAACAACGGACTCCAAGCGTCAACAACTATCAACGATAATTCTTACATGACAGAAGACAGCTTGGAGGGATGGACGTGTACTGTTACATGCCAGTAGCACTGTCAAGCAATGTGTACACTCACACGTCTGCGATGGATCACGCGCACAAAACGCAAGGCAAAACACAGTCATGCTCAAAATCTTTTCCGTGACTCATTCTTTCATGATCGATTGGGCCTCTAGATTCATTGGAATCTTCGAAGTCTGGAAGGCGAAGGAAAAATGCGCAGCAAATTTGAAATCCTGTGTGCACTACAAAAGTCGTTAGTTTCCAAATATCGCCTAATTAGGGCCTTATTTTCAATCCTCTTGAACACCAAGACGGAAGCATCGCAGCTTTGGTGGAATAGTCCCAAGTGCTCGACGAGTCACTACAGCGTCGCGATGGAAATAACCATTATACATTGCACGATCCACTGGTTGTTTAGTTCAATCACTCCAACCGTAGAAGTAACCAGAACACTGAAATTACTAACAATGATCAGTGAGTAGACTAATCATGATGTAATGCAATCAAAAGCACAGATGTGAATAAATAAAGCAAACAGATCTTTCTAGACCGATTTACTGGAACCCGGGGGATGGTTGCATCTAGTTCATTCAGGTTGGCTCGAGACGTAAGACATTTCAAGGCGAAATGTGAGTTGCTTGTCACTGTTACATATTTATGAGTGAATGTTGCAGAACGGCGTTTAGTAAGTTGACAGCAAAGTAGCCCTACCAACCATTTCCGACAGGGCCGTATTAAAATAGAGGAATTTATTAGGTTACGAAATAGGTCATTTGTGTGATATTAGATGCTAAGCCGACATTTTGCAAAGTGGATTCGTAACAATGTTGGTTACGCGGGAATACAGTGATCTTGCTTACGTAACAGTCTTCTACTGCTACAATGAAGTAAAAATTGAACTGTGATTCATATCAAGATGTTGACTGCTGCCCGTGGTCACCAATATTACCAACTTATTCCACTCCAACTTATCCCCTCCTCCAAAAATGAAACAAAAGATTAACGGTATCAACAGCATGAACAGGATTTGAATAGTACACGCAAAATTTGAATCCGCGTGCGTTAACTTTTGATGAATATTTTAACTTTCCGAAAACCAGGTACTAATATTGATCCCAATATAGGTAATGAGATTTCGTATGTAGCACTGCCGAAAACGGGAGGACACGGTAACTTCCGAATTGCAATAATTCGAGCATGAATGGGGGCACTTTGACAAACTGACCGAAATGCAGCGATTAGTCCGGAGTAGCGCTTACAGTTCGCGATAATTCATGAGATACGGAATCATATAAATAACAAAACAAATCTGAAATTGTAGTTAGCGGGATAACACATGTATGTATACAACTGATTAGACGATTTAATGTGGTTCCCGGTTCATTCGTAATCACTAAAATGTGAATATTCACTGCCATCCCAAGAGCTCCGTTATGAACCCTGGTATAAAAGTTTCCATTTTGCCGGAGTCTACCTATGTGATGAGGTGAGTGAATGATACTCGGCACGTGACAACACGAACAGTAACATGCTTGTCAAATGCACCCGAGAAAGACAAAGGGCACCTAGAGACAAACAAACACAGTCTTTATGGCCTTCAGGTAGACAACTTGAGTTCCCAGATCAAGAGCTGTTGCTGAAGCGTTCTATCGACATGGTGGGAGCAATACAAAGAGACGAAGGTTCAGAAGGACCGACCCAAGGGCTATCACCAGAAGGCCAAAATAAATCCAGAACTCTCAACAATTCTGTGTTTGGATTTTGTCTCAGAGTAGCTTGAACAGGAACAATGCACATGGCTTTACGTAATTTGTAAACTTGATTTGTCTCTCTTCTCGGGAACGTTTGCTTCCCTGATCTGGCTTTTAACCGTGCTGCGGTGGAGTGGACTAGGCGGGACTGGACGCTTTCCCATTCACCGTTGCTGAGGTGAATGTAGAGGATCGTTTTCATGTCAAAACCATAAAAACAAAGGAACACAATAGAGAAGGGCAGACAGAAAGAGTATGAACAAACGCAGCAGTCGCAAAGAAGACATGAATTTAAGGAAATGTTTGTTATACTAACTTACAAATGATTGTTCGACCGACTGTTTTTGTCAGGTGCCCTACCACACCCATGTCCCAGTAAAAGAGTCCCTAATTTATTGAAACCGACTGAGTACTGTCCTGCCAACAATGTTAGCCTGATATCCAGGCAAGTATATCACCGCTTATCCGGGCCACCGTATATTCAACTGCACGCAGCATGATGATTTCCCCGGCCTCTATATCCCCGCTCCAAGCGGTTTTCACAGGGCTGACTGGCTAGTGGAACAGCTGACGCTTCTGAGACAGGTAGTGTTGCTTTGTGCTATAAATTGTTAGCATATTGTTTGGCCGGGAAAGAAAGTTGGTAGATTCGTCAGTTGATTGCTTTGTCTGAATGGGATAAACGATCGAATTTTTTACCTTTTACTTCCTTTATTAATGAAATAATGCACATCATTTTTCAGGAAGGGGGCCGCGGTCAGCAAACGGCTGAGAAGTGGTAAAGTGATAAGACCCATCTCTGCGCACAATGGTGTGTCAATACATGGACCATTTTTCTGTCTGCAAGAACTATTCAAGTCTATTTTTCTGTTTGTTTTTCATTCATAGCTTGATTTATTTTGATTCGGTCCCGGTCACCTGTACTTTGCGTTGTTCTTCAATGCAGTGGCGGACCTAGAAACCCTTCGTACCCATTGGTTAGTGTGACCTCGATTGTCATCCATTCGGGTCGGGGTGTTACCTAATGCCTCCGTTGTACTATGCGCGCCCTGAGTAACGTCGTTATTTGGATGAACATTGCTGTTTGCATAATTATTCACGAGAAGATTGAGATTTTCATGAAATAACTCACCATGTGATATCATCGTTCAACTCATCATAAAGAAATCATGGAAGCACTGTACAGCTGTTTCATTCTTGTTAGGAATCATCAGCAGTGGCTGAGATTAATCTACGGCGGTCTGTCCAACTGCATTCTTCATTATAAGTGCCCTCTCTATCCACCCAGTCTCCGTTCCTTCATGTAATCTTGTGGTACCCAATGCAAGTGTAACAATCTGCCATCAATTTATATTGATACTTCTGATACGCTAGCTTAGAACGATCTGTTTGGAATTCGCTCACCTAATATTTATACACAACACCTGGTGGGGGAAGATTGTGGAGGTGAAATTGAAACCCTTATTAAGTTGATTGTACCAAACAATCATAACACCCGGACAAAGTACTAAAAACAGCTGGTCTAACATCATCTGATTACAATGCAAGTGAAATATAAGGGATCACCAGGGAAATAACCCTAAAATTTCACCGAAACAACGAGAAAGCACATGGGTTGTGGATGGAACCGTAAGGCGATAAAAAAGCTCAAAGATGGGCTTTGCAAGGGAATAGATCTTGTCCGACGGTGAGCTTTAACGCTTCCGACGAAAACCCTTCCCTCCATCTACGAGGTTTTAGAAACATAAACGAAACGACCTGAGTGTGCTCAAGACAAAGCCTTGTTCGCGATGGTGCGATGAGGGGAATTCAAACCCCTATTTTCCAAACTCATTTTGAGTCAGCGCATGTATCACGTAAGATGACGTGGTGAATCGACAAACAGACAAACATTTCGTATGGCGGATAGTCGTTCAAGTTGCTCATTGTTTTAAAATCTCATTTACCACGGTCTCTAACTCTAGTGCATTCAGTCGGTGTTAGCATCTCTGCTCCGATCCTAGCCCGCCTAATCAAGCGAGGACAGTTAAATCGCCTCTGGCCCCTTACCATGACAGTTTTTCGTTTATCATAAACATTTTGTATAGGTCAACAAAATACAAAGTTCTTTAGCCGATCGCCCTCCTTCTAACGGGTTCATAATCTGTTCTTCGGTCCTCAGTCGAATGGCTCCCCCGTTCCCCTCTGAGCATGTCACAGAATCAGAACACTCTCAGTCAGCCCGTGCTTGACCCCTGTTTGCAGTCGGTCCAACTCCAACCCCGTGTGCTGTTGCGCTGACGTCAGAGGAGTTTGGCCATTAGCCCTATTCCTCTGGGTACGTTGATGCTTCACCTTGGTATGACTCATCGCACCGAAGCCAACTGGCCTTACACTTTTGGCTTCCGCACATAGCCCCCCCCCTACGCTTGTTATTGCAACAAGTGGTCATCTGGGTTCCTCCAAAATGGCGTCGCATTTAATGTACTCGGAATCGGTGAGTTCCTTCAGGATGAATTCGAAAACAGAGCTATATTAAGTGAGTTTTGCCCCTCGAAATGGTGTCAGTAGGTGCGAACAATCACTACCGCGTGTCGCGTCAAGAATTTATTTCCAATCGCAAGACAAGGGCTTTGATAAAAGACAACTACCGGTTCAAGTTTGCACTGCCTTGATAAAGATCATCTGAAGTGACGGAAACGTTTGTTCATTATTGTGTCCCCTCACCAGGCTGTTGTTGTTGACACGAAAATAACAGTTCCCCCGTAAATTTGGGTCTGTCGCGTGATGTTTTACCGTTTACTCCACCAGTCCAGAACAGGGAACATTTTATCCAGATTGTTTTAGTCATTTATCTAGCCATTACCTGCCTACCTATGAAAAGGGTCTAGCAGCCACTACTTAGAGCAAAATAGGCACACCTTTCTGACACACCCACACACAAAGCCATGAAGATATATAATCTCAGTCCCGTAACTTGACAGTCTTGAATGGATCGCCTAAACAATTCTTACTCCGGTAAACAGTGGATGAGATTGTTTCCACATTTTACTGTCAAGATCTTCGTTTTAATGGTCATAATTATAGCTTCACAAACCTAAACAGTTTTTTGCACTTCAGTGTCAGCAAAAGTCTACTTGCCGAATTCAACGATCAGGAAACGACCGAAATTCAACAGGCTGCTTAGCTGATTTTTTCTAAATCAAAGCTCCAATGGTTCTACTCTTTGGAACAATGCAAATTCAAAGACTGATTATTTTTACAAACTAAACTGATTTCCTCCGCAATCGGATGAAATAAATGAACAACAGGTGGAATGGAGGAAACAGCAGAAACCGGCTTCCAGTAGTGCTTGGCCCGGAGCATTTCAAAAATCGCGAATGCAGTATCCAGTAGTTAGCTCGCCAGTTTTGAGAGAAACATCTTCGAAATGCTGTCAAATGTGACACTGTTGCCTCGGGCGTTATATTCACAATTTAGCATACCCGTACCACTAGTGCAGTTTATGCTTGCTAACTTACTTCGTGGCGGCGTTTTGAAGCATCGTATTCCCTTTATCGATTGTCGTTCCATGCACAAGCGCTGCATGTTCTGATCGTTTTCATCAACATAAAAGCACCATGAATCTATGACCACATCATGCACTGAATTCACTTCACTTTGGCATCATGTTTGCTTCTTTCGATTTTTTGGATAGATAATTTGTCACCCACAACCATCAATATGGTGAGCATCATGGGATTAACTAACGGGGAACTTCAGGTAGACTAGTACGCTGCCTCTTTTTACCTCGACCAAAGTGATCCCAAGGTCTTCCTGTATCAATAAACCCGTCTTTGCTGCCGAGAGCGGTGAACTCGAGTCTCGTATCAAGCGTGAATTTCTGTCCGGGTTTTGCCATGAATTCAACAGTTTCGATTTCGATTCGAAGAAAGCGACAAGGATATCAGGACCAAATGATGTAAGGAGTGTATCGAAAAATCGTTGCGCCGTGTATTGGTTTTTAATTGTGAATGACAATGAATGTAAAACTTACCTTGAGAAAGACTACCCACGGTAGTCGAAACGTTGGCGCATTGCATCTACCAACAACGCAGTTATTAACATTATATCATTCACAATTAAAAAGCGAGAAGGAATTTTTAAGATGTTACCTATCCATCCATACCCCGCAATTCTGTGACCTTCTTTGCATAACTTCTGCATCATTTGCGGATTTATGTTCACCCGTTCGTTTAATTCGATTGTCTGACTTTTCGCTGCAGATACGTGTGCGTGAGTTGATGCCACCATATAAACACATGAAGAGGAGAGAACGAGTGAATGACTGAGTGGGTGAGTGAGTAAGTGTGCGAGTGGAAACATGAACGCATATGCCGTTGTTACTAACTCCCTATTGTCAAGGCCGAACGAGATTGGCTGAATGGGATAACAACGTATTTACAGCTGACCTATTGACCGACTCCTGTGAAAAGCGAGTAGCATGTTATCGGCCACTGTTTAATGTGCACGTGAGTTGCAGTGAACCTACCAGTTCATGGTCAAGTGCGTCATAAGTGTACCGGTGTGTGGAACTTGATAGGTTGTCATTAACTGACCGTAACAAGGAGCCTGTTCATGAGTGGCTCGAATGAAGGCTCACGCTTTATGGATGACGTACTTTGATGAGATTTCAACTTCCTGACAAGGGATGAGACTTTTTGGTCAGCCCTAAGTGACTTCTATAAGCGGCAAGGTCTGAGTGACTACTTTTTTAACATTCGCAATTCACCAACACCGAATCAACTGAAAAGCAACAAATTTCAACTTCTTTTCACCGAAGTGTTTGTGAGGTATTATCTAGATTTCCTGTATATTGCTCTTGCTTTGTTTGACCGCCGATCCGCAGCTCTTAACTTTAAGCATCTCCTTGTCCACTTGGAATTCTGTGGTACATTTCCCCTGGAAGAAAACAATTTGTTGCCAGAGCCTGTAAAACAATCAGTTTCAGAAGGGTTCTTTGATTCTTTGGTTCTTTGATTCATTTGGGTCAACAGTATATTTGAAAATCCTGGTCTCGTAGAATCTCACAGAAATTTGATGAAAGTGCCATTGCCACAATTTTGCTTGGCGAAAAATCACAACAAATGACTTCCCTTAGAATTTTATAATCCTCGGGAGAAACCAATTAAATAGTGCTTGGTAATCATTAGTGAAGTGAATACAATCTACTGGTTTTTCTATGAAACACCACAACAGAAAGTGTACAACACTTCGGAATTCTATAGCTTGAGTTAAAATTCTATCACAAACTGACCTCGTTCACAGATGCTCGACACATTTGTAGAACCACAATTTGGGGAATGTCAAAACTGACCTAATCAATCGCCCACCAAGCTACGGTACCCGATAGAAGGGTCGTCAGTTGCGTGATACAATCTGAATGCATCTCGATGCTTCGGAGTTTCATGGCAGGTGAAACAACGAGCTACTCGCATCACTACTCGCTCACGTGGTTGCCTACGCAAAAGATAACTTCATACTCAACATGGGTTAAACAAAGGTGGGTTAAGGAAAAACGGATTTCGGTGATCTTACAACTAAACAAGCGTAAAAGTTCTTCAACCCTGTTTGGAATCATCAGCCGTGCGTGGACCCGCCTTCGGACTGGAATGCAAACTCGGGAAAAACGCCTTTGCCACTAGACTAGTCCGGTTGGCTGTCAATGGTGTATGCAACATCAACGCAAGTGATATGACGTCCTTATTTGTCAATCAGTTTCGCAGGCTTTAATGCTACATGATGAACTGTCTGGTCATGTAACAAATTTATGAAGGTAACAGTAAAATGCATAGGAAGATTTTGTGAATTTGAGATTTATTCACTAAATGAATGTTAAGCCCTTGATAAATGTAGCAACGACTCTAAGAACACATGTTGTCATTTCTTATGTACCTTCGAATTGGCGCTGGAACCAGGGAATTTGTCCCGACAGAGCACGTGGGCGATGTGCTTTCATTACTAGATAAAACGATTTTTTCTAACGCAAAACGGAATCATCGCACATCCAGTAAATCATCAGTGAGTTGCGATAAGGTTTTATGGTCTACTAGTTGATATGCCACTCCACATGATCAGCCCAATTGGGCCTGAGTTTGTGGATAGTTTCTGCTTGAGGGATCACGTGCTGCACTGAAGCTGAGACACCCGACCGCAATGCACAGGCCCTGCATCATGCAACTTGATACAATCCCAGTGTCTAACTTTCCTTTTGCTTCAACAGTGTGCCCGAGCACACCATCTCGACAATGTGAATCTGACTGAAAGACGTCAAAATCACCATCAGATTCATAAGGTAAGTAGAAAATATACAAGTACACACCGTTACCAAAACAACAAAGTGGGTAAAGCTACTTTGAGATTTTCATATCATTATGTATCGATAGGTGAAAACCATGGAGCAAGTACCTTGGTTTAAAGTCCACTCACGATGATATTCAAACCAGGTCGTTTTTCTTTTACCCGAGCTTCATTCTGAGTTGGTTTCATTCCCGACCTCTTGATCTTAAGCTCGCTAAGTGTCATTTTGTTGGCACTATGGTGACTTAGTGGTTTTCCTACGATGAGTAGAGGGGCTTGGAAACTAGGTGCTAATTACCATTTCATCTGTGCTCTTATTGGATCACTAATCTCAGGACGCGCCTATCTATGCATTCCGATGAACTCGGTTGGTCATGCAGAGACGACTCATTACCCAACACTATTTCTGACGGCAAAAAAACCAATCCCAACAACAGACTAGTTAATCATTTTTATTGGTCCACCTATGGTAAATGGTTGTGTAATTCAACTAAACGTTTTAAAGGGTTTACCGTTCGGGTCGTGAGTCTGTTGATACGGACCCATAAGTCCGTTGGTCCCAACCTTAATATAAATTTGAACCGGCTGTTTTGCGCATCACTTGACAGAATACTTTAGTTAGTCGAGAGGCAGATGTTGATTCTAACAGGGGTATTAGCTACTACTCCAATTTTGGGCTATTTATCTGGTCTAGTTAGCCTCACAACCGTCCTTTTACTGCCCTAAATGAGCTCATTACAATGACCAATGTAATCATGTCCCACCAGCAGAATTCAAAAATGAATTTATAATCGAGATTCTGTCTAGCTAGTGATTATCGTAACGTAAACTGGGATTCGGTTCACCGAGATTAGAACCAGGAATAATTCTAAGAGGATAAACCGACTAGTGAGAATTTACCTTCGCCTGAGTGCCTCTTTCGAAAATTATCTAATGATTGATCGATAAATCTGTTGTGGCTATCTCCTCTAGACCAGTGGAAGATCTTTCTGACTTGACGTATCTCATTGTATTCGTGTCGAACACAGACTATAAATTACGTCTGACTGCTGTAACCAAATAAGTGTGGCCGCCATTGGTCCAAAGGTTTCCTGCTACTGGTTAACTCAGTTTGTTTGCCGGTACTATCTGATTGGTTGGGGTCCTTCTACTAAAATAAACTGATCGCTGACACCTGTGTTGGTTTACATTTCATTCATTTTGTTAGTTGGCATTGTCTCAATACACACCTTCGAGTCAATTAACACTACCTGGTCAGCTTGTAAATCTTAAAATTCCTGTTTAAATAGGCACTAAGTTTAGTTAAAAAACGGAATAAGTACCAAAACAGAAAGTGGATATGTGAACAAAAAACACGTGCTTTCTCCTCCACGGATGCTCATAGCACTAGAACTGCTTTACTGCTAGATAGCCTATTAGTTGAGCTAGCACCGTACGGCCACAGATCGAGTGAACAAATAAATTATCAATTCACGAACGTCGACTTCTGTAGTGGCATACGAAAAGAAAACACCTCAGCTTTTTCGCTGAACTTAGGTTGTCTACTAGTACGACAATTGTACGTAAAATTATTCTAAACAACCAGGGGAAATTTTGACGCCACACGTAAAATTCCAGAATAACTTACAGAATCTCGTAGTTGGCATGTGAGGATGCACGTGTTCGATTCGGTATCTACAAGCAAGTGTTCGAAACAGTGATTTGTATTACTTCTGGTAAATTATTGTAACGATTGTTGCGTCGAATAGCAAAATCGGTCACCATTTTTCACTTCACTTTAGAACGGCGCAAGTGTTATTTGATTTTTGTGATAAGTGTTGCGAGTAAAATTGAAAAACAGCCCCCCCCCCAACCCCGTTCATGCGATCTGACCGGCTTGAATCCGCTCTCCAGGTATGGGTGAACGAAAAGACAGTCAACATTGCTTGTGGTGCAAAAATTCACCCATATGCCTTTGTAGGTGTGCTGAATCTCAGCCCAATTAGAACGAGAGATTTCGCTAAGCCCATTCGGTGCTAATTCCGGATGGTTTCAACGCCATACCGAAACGGAGCTGGCAACCAGTACGACGAAAGAATATACAGTCATATTGAAAAGAAATGAACTCGCGAGTACACGGAACAAATTGGCGTGAATTTTTATTCTGCCTGTAAGTTCGAGTTTTTCTTTTAGAAATACCCAACTGACGCTGTTATTTGACTCAATGGCCCGCTAACGTAATGTTATCCTTATTTGGGACCCGTTTCAATCAGTTCACTAGATACGCGAATAAAGAAGATTGTTTTATTGGACGGGACGAAGAGGGGAAGGGCGAAGGTTGATTGTGATATCGATCTTCATTCACCGATGAGTTTGAGTTGATGGGCTTGTCGAAGAAGCTAGCAGATTGCATTAACAATAATGTGATTATATCAACCGTTGGCTTCTGCCGGACAGAGAATTCCGGTAGCTTTCAAACAACAGAAGTAACAGATGAATAGTCCGAAACAATCCGTGAATGTCTCACAACTAATTCCGGCTGTCTACGCTCCATAACCAGTTAACGTAGTCGACCGGGATCGATCAAGCTCCATCTGCTTCACAATGTTCACAATGCAATCACCATAGGAACGGTGATCATGTACCTTTGAGCGAGTGTGGTTTGAATGAAAAATTCCGGGCTCATGCAACACTGCGCCTGAGATTCGCAGAAACCGGAGAAAGGAGTCTAGTCGTATAACAAGTCATTTTGTAAAACCACCCATCATTTCACGCAGATCTGCTCATTAATTTGTAGGCAGGTATTTGTTGTTTTACCCCACAAATTATCGTTAGGTGTGTTGAAGTTGCACAAACGGAAAACATGTGCTCTATCACGAACCGCGTGTGTGTTGCACAAATCGGGCTAATATTTTCAATTCCGCGATTGGAAATGGCACGGTCACAAATGGCGGAAAATAACGTCATTTTCATGGGTTGCGATCGCTGAGCTCGGGGTTCAGATAGCAAACGTCGCATCACCAGTCGAGGTAACGTTGTCAGTGCATGTGCGCAGTACGCTGCTTGAGCGTACCAGACAAAATTTCTCGCTGGTATCGAGTGGTAGACCAGCACAATCACGCTCTCTGTCTGACGAGTGGATAAAATTTGACACTGTGTTCAACATTAGAAATGAATGGATAAAAATCTGATGAAAAAGTCAAAACCATCACAATAATACACAGAGACCATACCCGCCGGGCAAAATGATTGGTTTATTTTCAAAATAAAATAAACTGAACATTTTTGTGTTGCCGCAGAAAGAAGACGGTGATGAGAATCGATTTCCTAAGGACTAATACAGGCAGTCGAATGTGTGAGAACAATGACATCTCAACCAATTAGTTAACAACCAATCGAAACACAGCAAACTGACTAAAATCAGTTGTTCGATCAGACGGCTTGAAGCGAGAAAAAAGCGAGTGAAAACCAATCACTACCATGTACACTGCTTTCTACTGTTTCAGGTGAACGTCTCCGCAATGGAATTCATGCGAAGAGGTCGAGTACCAAATATTGGCAGCTTCCCATGGCTGTAGTATGCGGTGGAGTCCAGCGAGATCATGCTTTACTGGGCATCTGATCATCATAAATCAGACGGTCATAGATCCGAATTCCGAAGTCAGGTTGCTCAACTTCTCATTCGAATGTATGTGAATTGGCGTGGTCTGTTTTCGGATCTACTGTCTATTTGTTGTGCTGCATAAAAGAAAATTTTTATTGACACTTCCATTACTCCATAGTTGCCTTGATCGTCTCCTCGCTCATCCGTACTTTTGACACACACAACGCATTTTAGTCACCGTTTTAATCTTCTTCGTTGTCCATGTGTAATGTTGATGCACCGATTTGTTACAACAGGAGAAACGCATATGGTTTGTCATGAACATAAATTGATCCCAGTTTCAGTATGAATACCGAAGTTTAGCTGGAGCATTGAAGTGATTATTTTAATCAGGAGCTAAATCTTAGCACCACAGGCAAAATGTACTCACAAAATGGGCTGTATGAGGCCGGTTCAACCACAACTAGCTCTAGCCGAAACCAAATTTTTGATTGTGAAACTTGATTTGAGAAAGACTGCTCAGGTAGTCGAAATGTTCGCGCATTACATCTACTGACAACGCTGCGTTATTAACATTATATCACTCACAATTAAAACCAATACATGGCGCATCGATTTTTCGATACACTCCTTACATCATTTGGTCCAGAGGGTGATAAGTCCATTTAAAAATCACATGGACTTATCCATTCAAGCTCCTAACGATTCAAATGAGATTCTGTAGAGAAACTAGCAAAAGAGTGCACTATTGTAGGAATAATTGGACAGAAGAGCACCGGATAGGCATAGCGGGTGGGCAGCAATAACCGCGAAAGCGGTCGTGTTTTTCCGGGGAAATATTGTTCATTAATCCATATGCGAAATATACTTCTGATAGGAAAAACCAAAAACCGATTATGTTCTCATTATACGGCCATGGGTCCACGTGGTTCAGCGAACAAATTAGCTAATTCTTTCGCAGAAGCGTCGCTGTTCTATGTCCCGGAGGGTGGGGATGGAGTGACGGGGGTTGGTATGAATGATCTATTTACTCCTAAGTCAGTCGTACTGGCTGTGTCTGTTATCAACACTATGATGTTCTAGGCAAATGGTTTAGACAACATGGGTCCCGTTGTGCCGACTCCCGTCTTAGTGCGACTGCAACGGAATTCACTATTGAAAACATGTAAGGACAATTTGTTTTCAAATTGCTAGTTACAGATTACAAGCCTATTGCGTTCATATGTGTTTGGTTGGCTGATGTATGCTAAAATTTAAAAAAACGCATAATTTAATGCCCTAGGCACCAGTTCTTTTATCCAAGTTTTGTGTTTTGCCAGATACGCATTCCCTACTCCAACCGTAAATGGTACTCCGACCAGGTCATTCTAAGCCGAAATGTTTTGGGTGACTTTGGATAGTCATTTTTTTCTGGAATTAAGAACTGCTGTTTCTGTTGAATCTTGCTTGTATTTGGTAAGTCTTATCTGGCAACTGACCTCACCAGTGAGTAGCCAATCCTGGCACATCTTTGAGATCCACCAGACACACCATCAATGAATGTCTGTCCTCAGCTCACAGGACAGAACTAGACCACCGTATCCTGAGGATCAAGACTAACCACCTACAGTGGCATCAAAGATGGTCCAAGCTTGAAAGTTCGAAAGTAGAAGTTGTATGTATGAAATAACTAACAATAAACTCCACAAATTTACTTATTACAGTGACAAATAGCTAATGTGACCGTTAACGACCCGTGGAATGTAGAATGTAAACCTGAAAAATGGAAAAGCAGAATACGGTAGGTCTGGTCAATTCTGTTCAATAAATATATCTACAGAGTATAGCGATTATAAGCTTAGTAGAGCTAACCGCTTTGGTACACTCAGTAGAGTACTTCGATTCATAAACCAGCAGTCACAATAACGGCAGAGCTTGGTAAAACCGCGACCGTGCATCATGGCTAATGCTTGATATGCAATTGATAATTTCGAATGCGTCGAGGGTGAAGATTTCGGAACGACCTCATTTTCCTCAATTCAATTATTCGTCAGTACAGCTAAAAATTGAGAGGGCAATGCAATAATGCCAACACAGCTCTGCGTTCACCAAATTTGGACAGTAGGAGAAAATAGACTCAACTTCACCAAGAGTTGATAACATTTTTAGACCGGATCTTTGTCAACTCATGTTTATTTCTCTCATGGTTTTCGCAAGTTCAGCCATTTTTCAGAGGTAAATAATGCGTTCCAGCAGAACAATTGGGATTCAACTCGTTTATCCTCAAGTTAGGACAAATTTCAGACACTAGTACGGAACGTTAGAAATTGTTTAGCATATTCTTCATTCCAAATCCCAACTTGAATTGTGCTCTAGTTACCGGACAGTCAACTCTAATAGGTCAGCCAGTTTCACAACTTCCTACCCGGACCGCTAGCCTTCTACTGGTTATGCATCAACAGTCTATGGGCTACTCCACGCGGGTTTCGTTTCCGTCGGTCTAATATAACATCTGATATTCCTTGCTACTACCACTACCACTACTATTACTACTACTACTACTACCAGGACTGCTATTATTATTATTATTATTATTATTATTATTATTATTATTATTATTAGAACTGCTGCTACCACTACTGGTACTACTGATGTGAATAGAACCTCTAACATCAGCACTAATACTAATACTACTTAGAATTCTACAGGCTGGAACAGTTAATTGGGATAAATATATTACTGCTGAAGTGTATCAGACGCAGGCTGAAGTGTATCAGACGCAGGCAAACCTGTTTCAAAAGATTTCATCATGATACATGTTTTGATACTTGCAAACAACTAAACGTACATTCAACGACTTACGTTCTGACCGTAGGAATGATTGAGAATGCACACTAGAAAGGCAAACGTATGAAGATTTGATAAAAGCTCTAAAGTTTGTCTGCAACTGGCAATTTGGGCATCTAGGCTGCTCTGAAGATAATGAGTTTGGCTGCATGATGAGTGCGTTTTATGCCAGGGTTCTGTCGTCTGTTAATTAGCCGGCTGATTTCACCACCTGTGTAAAAACAAACTCCAAACAAAGGTGCTTTTTGACATGCTTTTAACCTACAGCTTCTTCTTAAGATCACTCCTTCAATTTGTCGTGGGTAAGAACATCATCAGATGTGTGTGAAAATGAAGCTAGTGCCATTTGAATATTATCAACGCCGTGGAGATGATTTTGTTCGAGGTGACCAAATAATATGCCCAGCAGAACGGGCCAAACACAAACTTTGCATGTTGACAGTGACCTTTTATCAATAACGCTGGTCAAGGAATGCGAGTTTCGAGTAAACCGTGCAATTCAGTATCGCTTCTGTCAGTTGATTGAGATAAGAGGGCGGAATTAGAACTTTAGCAACAGCATCTGTTAACGGACTGCCAACACGCATTGGGATATTGCAAATCCAAAACAGGCAAACAAAGACAACGAGAAGAGCATTATGGGTGGGGAACAAGTTTATTCAGATTTATTTGCAAGTCATACGAGGCATGAAGACTCGTGATTGGTGAAACAACTTCGGGCATCTGAGTCATGTTTGAAATTATCATTCGTGTTTCGCCTTTTTTCTGATCGTCTGGCTGTGTTCAGTGGCCACAGTGAAGCTGCATCAGAGTGTAGCACGTGATTCACTCGAAAATTGGCCACAGAAACCAACTCGTTTTTTTGTATTGTCTTAGTACCGATTGGTTCATACGGGGAAGGTACAGTGGATGGTTAGTTAACATCTATGGTGAGTAATCGCTCATTTTGCGCTTTTGTTTTTCCAAGACGATATTTCAAAACGTTTTTGTCACTGATCATTGAGATCATGCCATCAAATTGAAGGTGACTTGCTCCAGTATTACGGCCACCCTTCAGCGACCCTACTTGATAGCACTCAACTGGCCTCGAAACCCTTCTTGAAAATGATGCACCTTTTTGTTCCACTAATAAAGGAGTAAAAATACAAAAATGGGACATCATGACTGGGTTCCTTCTGAGTAGCTGGGCCAAAGGTTTATCAACCAACGCCGTCGCAAGTCAGTTGATGAAATGGCAGATATAAAAAAGAAACAGCCTTCGGCATGCCGGTTACCTGGGTATCTTGCCGTCAGTATTTTATTTCACAGATTGAATTCGCATGTAGTAAAGACTTCTGGTGGGCGGCACTATTTCTTTCCAAAGCTACTGAATTATTGGGAACTGATTGGGTTGGAAGTTAATTCCGTCTGCGAACCTGTCGACAGCAGTCTTGTATTCATATCGCGTCCTACTAAATGAGACCGCAACCGAACCTTCAGGTTGCAGCAGAGCAGTGAAACATGAACTTTTTCTCAAATGTTCGGCTATTTCATGTTGTCCGCCGACAATGAACTTCGCTATTTTGTGCCGGGCGTTTTGTATTGTTGTTCCGGGACTGCGAAATCAACACTGCGATCGTTTGGTGGTTCCGTGTTCACTGTTCGGAACTTTGATGACTTGTCGAAAAACACTGTGCATTCGGATTTTCAGCTATGATGTTCAGTATTATTGCAACAAGAAAGCTAGGAGGTGGACCACACGTTTATTGCGCAACCAAACAAGTCACAGTTCCCAGACTTCGTTCAGCCGTGTATTTTGTTCCTTTCCAGACCACCCTCACGCGAGATCCATATGCTCACTAGCTGACCACTCCCAGGCCGGTTCAACCGTGTGTCGAACACCCTTGATTTTGTTTGTTTGAACCTCCCTCTGGCCGTGTTGGTCCGACTGTCCGGAGTGACTACTCGAACTGTCGCTCCCAGCTGGCTCCGCTGTGACTGTTTGTTACTACCGTGGTCTTTGTCTGTTTGGGAGTGCTTTTAACATAGTTGTTGTTGCTTGTTCGTATGACCGCTTTTGACTGATTGCATCGTTGTGGTTGTGCTCTCCTCTAAGTTATTATAATTGTTTTAACTGGACCTTTGTATTGGGTTACGGTAAGTAACTCAGTTTGAAGAAGCTCATAATTATAATTGGGTTAAAGAAATTGATGGTAGACAGTGCATTCAATTTTTGGGATTTTCCGAAAATGACCATATCGCAAGTTTGTTATTGACCAAATTATAAAACCTACCCGGTTCTTGTGTGCTAGATTGATGTAACTTTTCTAAATGCGAACGATGGTGCTTCTGAAAGCTCCAAGTTAGATGGTTCAATTTGGAACCGTTCGATTTCGAATGAACTGGTTCACGGCGTACGTCCTTACAGTAAGTGGATAAATACCTCTTCCGTTCGATGCACTCAAGTTTAGAGACTGATAATTAAACTAGTGGTCGCATGCAAATTCAGGCTGTCCAGGCCCATGTACAAGTTCGTCAATATATATATATATATATATATATATATATATATATATATATATATATATATATATATATATATATACAATGCCGTGAGTGCTATAGATACTTGGTAGATATTCCATGAAGTAATTGATCATGCATGCCCTGTGCCAACCACTAATCGCCGTATATTTTAAGCACCAGAATCTCATGTGAATCCCTGGGAGTACGCATGAATGGCGAGTCCATTTGTAAACCACAACTGTGATTTCTGAGAGATTTTCGTCTGTTAGTCAAGCGTAGAAATGGTGGAACAGGAAAGTAGTGGGTCCTTACAGCTGACATGCAGTTGCTGCTAGGCCGGTGATGTGCTTCTGGGGCAACTTTGTTCTGCCATTCACATGGGTATTTTTACTTCACATTTATACTTCCATGGAATTGTTTTGGGAGTTACCGTAGTTCCTTGATAATTGCCTGTTGTTTCACAAATGACCGTTGTGACATCTATTACTGATCAACGTGTACTATCGTAAACTGCATCGAAGAGCGGTTCACTCCGGGGAAATCTCACATTCGATGCATACGGGTTAGTATGTCCGTGCCCTCAGGTGGTATGTATGTTTTAAACCCAAAACCCGAGAGCGAGATGAGTATTATCATATTCTTATTGATTTTAAATCCACTTGTAATACCAGATCATTCATGGCATTCATTCTCAAATCACAATGGCATACGTTGTAGTTCCACTGAAAATCACCTAGCTCTACTCGCTACGTACAAATCCCGCATATTGACTACCGTTTTTCAAGTTCAGTGTGCATCATACTTCTCGAATTCACACGTCTGTCTGACTTCACTTTTACCAGTAAACTTTCTCCTGTCGTTGTGAATGGCACTCAGCATCGTAGCCCGAAGTTCACAGATTCGAATCTTGTCATCGTTGGTCAACTTTTCCGCTTGACAGTGCTTAGTTGTCCATGACCCTCTTCTTGGAAATAATAAGGAAAGTAAATCACACAAAGGTTAAAGGAGAAAAGGCAGCCTCTGATCATCGCTTAGCATCTTCGGTAGACTATTTGATTCGATTTTCAAGCGATACATCATCGTCCAGTGTCATCGTACATAGAAGTCGCCCATTACTTAGAGGTCGTTCGTCTGACGAGCAAAAGTCTGCGGTCTACAAAAACCCAATGACGAATAAGGGCCCTATATCCTTTGATATTGATGTTCGGCAAACCATTGATGTCCTATCCGGTTAGCTTATCGACTTGGACTTTCGATTCACAATCATTCGTCTTGGGTTCGCGTCCTATCTAGGGGATGGTGAATAGGTGCTAATGATGATTCCTAACAAAAATGAAACAAATTTACACTGTTTCCGGGGTTTTTTATCTGTGAATTTGGTGGTAATACTGCATGACAAGCTGTTTCAGTATCCTCGGCCTCTTTTAGCAGCCATAAATTGAGTTAGAATATTTAAATATTTCTGAGCAAAGCCTAATACAAACGGACACATCACGTGTAGTCGGTGTGACTCCAAAACGTGACTTTGTAACTCCCACATCCATCCATAGACCTCATCAACAGCTAAATATTGAGCCCAGAAGTATGTACATATTTCGGCCCAACTCGTGGCGGTTAAAACCAAGCCAAATGGACTGGACGATAGCGAAGGACTACTGATCAACAGATAGCGGATTCCGAACGATGTAAAAATCGCTAATTGTGCTACTGTTGCTGGACTGGATGTTCGTTCGTACTAGATATACGGCCGATTATCACAGATTCTAGACAACCGTCATCCATCAAGTCAGAACAATTCGACGCAACCTGTAGGAGGATTTCGTTTCTGCCGGCTTCGAGTTTTGTGCACAAACTTCGCAGTAACATACGGTACAATTCTGTTAGTACAGTGCCTAGCGGAGGAGCAATACTGTGCCTTTAGTCTTAACATCAACCACGAAAAGATTGCGCATCCTAGTTGTAAGGCCTTAAGTTCATGCTGAACAACCCGTCCACAAGAACTTGGTGAGTGGCCTACCATGATTATACTTTCCGAGCACTCTGGCCCGGGTTCTGGCCCCTTCGACCGAAGTGGCAATTGGACGAAGTTTGGCTATTTCGGACGTTTCGCGACAATAAGACAAGGCCGCACCAGTGGCTAAAATTCCTGCAGGTGAGCTGAACAGGACTATGTTACGAAATGCTTAGCATTAAAGTCCGATTTCAGAATGAACAAACCAGCCAGTAGCAAGTATGAAAACCGTTCGGTCAGCCGAAAATCGACTATTTTTGGTTAGGAACATGGAATGCTAAGGCTAGTCGTAAACACACAAATCAATTTTTCGTTTAGAAACTGAGATGTTTGACCTACTGTGAATTTGAAAAGAATTCGCTACTTTAGCCAGCCCATTCTTTTATTTCCTTATCCCTTGCGAATTCTTCTGTACCCTATCTCGAAACAGCACCGCTCGGCCTCGTGAAAACAAGTCTGGTTTACTAACCAAGTAGTTTCGCTATGGTCCAAAGTCGCATTTCGAAAAGTCCACTGGTTAATTTGTCTAATCAGTACCAGCTGTTTTCCCCTCGAGAGCATTTGCTCTCTCGGTCTATCAATCGAATCAGTCAGTACGACATCCGCGTGGTTCTGTTCGCCCGCAAACTGGGTTCTACTTCTGCAGATCCAATATCTCATATCCAATATATCTGCATTATGGGTGATGTGACATCGGAAAAATTACTTTCTGAATTGTTAGTTATCCGAAGAGTTCAAAGACTTTGGTTACGGCTAACGAGCGGTTAGCGTAGTCATCTTCCTGATGACTGGATGTGTAAGTCATTGGTTTGCCTGCTTTTTCTGTTTGCACTACTTGGTTGACGACGGCTCTCCCTACTGAACCATTTAACGCAACAGAGCAGATAAAAATCACGGTGGCGGACAAGCCCGCTTTCAGTGATTTGTACTAATCGACACAACACGTTCTAGTGTATTTAGATGATGCATGTAACACCACAAATCCCTTCCCCACCCATATTTTTATCTGACTA
Organism: Fasciolopsis buskii; assembly: GCA_008360955.1. Classification (NCBI taxonomy): domain Eukaryota; kingdom Metazoa; phylum Platyhelminthes; class Trematoda; order Plagiorchiida; family Fasciolidae; genus Fasciolopsis; species Fasciolopsis buskii. Next base: position 192,907 of record LUCM01004350.1, on the reverse strand, counting down.
ATCTAATCCCTGCTAAAAAAATTTCCGAATATATAGTGATGTAATGGCATGAGTACGAACCACGGAAAACGAGCCTGTTCGCTAACTTGTGTGTTTCTAAATGTGCTCAGTAGGAATTTTCAAAGAGAAAATCGAGGTATTGTGTTGTCAAAACACGACATTTTCGGTCTAACCTCTAATCTGCCGGGGATCCTTGATTTTTTCCTTGAAGCAGTTTCTCAAATAAGCGAAATATCTAAAACGACGCATTGCTATTTGAATGTAGCCTTTTCAGCGTCAATCAGCGTGCTAACCGATAAAACCACGGCGCTGATCCAATCACGTTTCACCGTGGTTATCTTTATCTTTTATCTTTTACTTCGTTTATTAATGAAATAACATTGTACATGATTTTTCAGGAAGGAGGCCGCAGCCAACAGAGGGCTGTCAAGTAGGGAAGCTGACCGACGGTGGGAGGATTCGAATTCGCGACCTTCGGGTTGAAACGCCATCACTTTATCCACGTGGCCACCGAAGGCCAAAAGCTGAGACTGTTTGGTTAGGTTGTCCAGAACAACTGAGTGTCTCAGTGATTCCTTGTTCTGTAAGGTGATACACGGTTTGTGACTTGAGGCTAATCAGCTATTTGCGGCTTCCCGCAGCAAACTGTCACAAGTTTTTTATTCATGTATTCCGTTTTTTAATCCAAACAGATTTACCTCTACAGTTAATAACTTGCCGCTGATAACCTCTTTCATTTTAGTTATGCGCTTACGTTTTTCTGTATTTAAACATGGCTAATGGTGGTTACTTTCACTAACATTCGTTTCCGAAATCTTCTGGTTGCATTCCAGCAACGTGTATTGCTCGGCTTAATTCAGAATCAGATGGAAACTTTTATGATTATACTGCACAGTAAAAGCATGCTCCACCTGTCACTTTGCAGTCACTCGGCGTCCAGACTGGGATTTGAAATTGTTTTAAATGATATTTGTAGACGGTTTCTCGTATCTGATGCTAGCTGTCTAGGCACCCTCAAGATTTCAGTTCGTCGAGAATTTCTCGTGATTCTCCTTATCCTTCCTCCTCATGATGCGTCAACAAATGCTACTCAGCTGTGGTTTATTATGGGTGACTAAGCCGCTTGACCTCCACACATTCACACGAAGGCGGCAACAATCGATTTAAGGATAGGAGGAACAAGTGCAGTTGATACTACAAAGTTAATTCCTGTGATGACACAAAGGAGTGGAGTCACCAAGCTAATGATCAACCATAGGTCAAAGAACAACCACCACGGCTGTTACGGATTCAGCTGGTGAGACGAACAGGAAGAATTGTGTTGGTGACCAGCTGTATCACAAGTTATTGCCCGGGCGGATAACTGCACCCGTGAGACAGTTGCACCAGCGCAAAGACGGGTAAAGGGGAGCGAGGAAATTTGGCGACCGTAATCACGCGACCAGAAGAAGAATCAAAAGCGAATTTAACTAGAGCTATGATGTCGTTGAATTACCTCTATCGAGATGAATAGCCTAAATAGCCTCATATTTCAATACAGCCCCGTGTTGCTTGCACTGCTGTCTCTAAATAAGAAGACGGAACACGTTCCGCTGACTGGTCCAGCGTAGCTCACTATTATTGGTCGTGTGGCAGACATTTACACATGGGACTGAACAGCCGACCAATCAGAATCGTCATCTGCCTGACAGTATTCAAGCGCGTATTGACCGGCTGGGATCTGTGTTCGGATTACTGTTGAAAGTGGCCGACCGAGGAGAACATGCATGATTTTAACTGCGATAGACTGCAATGTATTGTGCTGCATTGTATTGTACTGTACTGCATTATACTGTATCGGAATTTTGCGTACTTAAGTATCCTCATTTCAGTCAAAAAGAATGCGTTCGCCACCTCATTAGAATGCAAAGTGGGAAACAAAGCGTAGCAAAGAATAAACATTTGAATTTCACGAGTAATTGCCTAGAAAATCAGTTTGTTCTCGATTGGTCAGAATTCTGGTTCAGTAGGGAACAGTTAAGTCCCCATAAATATTTATGCGAAAGGGTACGGAGCAGTAGGCAGAAAGTGTCCTGCAACGAGAACGGTGTTTAGAAAAGTCATTGTGTAAGGGATGGGTCGGATCCGAAAAACGTTTATTTGCCAATTTTTCTCATGCAGACAGATGCATTTCACACAGTTCGGTGGGGTGGTATGTAAGATGCACCACTAATGACTGACAAACTACGACAAGGGGTTCTGAAGTCATTCTTTAGTAGATCAGAAAAAGTGACAGGGGAAAATGAAGGAAAGTGGGAACAGCACACCGGTACACAAATTGGAACACAGTGTTTTGTTTAAACTGGAGCTCCCAGTCTTTTATGTAAAATGATAGTCTTCTAAGATTTTTTACACAACTGGAAATGTGAGAGGACCATCTTGCGTTTTATCGACAACAATTCCTTAGTACTTGAGGGAATATGTCCTATTGAGTGGCTCTGTGCTAATAAAAGAAGCATCAGCTGGGTTAGCAGACGAAGAAGAAGTAAGCAAACATTCGTCACCTTTTGACAAATTGAGATTTAAGGCGGAGCGAAGAAGATAATCCTGAATAAGAGGCAGGTTGTTGGAAAAGCTGAGGAAATCTTCAGTTCCAGATACAGACTGACACAGAGCCATGTGTTCCGCATATTTGAATAACTGACCAGTGGAGCTGGCTTGGAGGTCACCGATGTGTGTTGAAAACAAATAGGAGGAAAGGATGGCTCCTTGAAGGACTCGAGAATTATTTACCAATGGGATAGATTTGTTTCTTCCCAGGCTTGTGCACTGACTTCTGATGAAGTGGTCTAATAACCATGCCAAGATAGGATTGGGACAGTCGAATTGTTGAAGTTTGCGCAGAATTGAAGACTATGGAACAGCGTCAAATTCAGAGGAAAAACCTAAGTTCGTTGGACAGATTTGGTGGATGTATCCAAGGCTTTGGTAATGTAATGAACCAGGTAAGCCACATCAGCGAAAGTGGGCCTACTTGGTTTGTACGCAAACGAAAGGTCATCAAGTGCACTATCAGAAGAAGTTAGGCTATTCAGAACAGCGCGTTCTGTTAACTTAAGACCGAATGATGTAATTGCGATGGGACGAAAACGTTTGGCTGGAATACTGGAATTGCCAGTTTTGGGGATGGGCACAATAGTGACTGGTCCACAACACTCGAGAATAGAATGTTTGTATAATGTGGTATCAGGTAGGGAAGTAAATGCATCCGTTACTGAAGCCGCAACATACTCTAGGAAAAGTGAAGATATATCATCAGGACCCATACCTGTTGTTATTTTGGTTCAGTGAAATAGGTTTACATTAGTATTTGGACATTCAAAAGACATTGAGAGACTGGAAATTTGTCCGAAAATAAACCTTGAGTCATAATAGTAACAGATAATGATCACTGGATGAAACTGGAGCACTTAGTTTGGGAACGAATAACTCGGGCTGATTGGTTATAATTCTATCTGGGTTGGAATTTCTTCTGGTTGAGGAAACTGACAGATCCTTCAAATCAAACACAATAAGGGGAAGTGTCGAGGCCTGATTAAACTAATCACCTACGATGATGTGTAGTTTATCATCCAGCAACGGGACCAGGAAAGGCAGAAAAAACGAAAAAAGGCCAATTGTTAATGTGTGTGCCAAAAGGTGCTGCGTACAGGTTCTTTATAGTTGTGCTCCTAAGCCGAGAAAATCTAGGGTGACAATGAATAGCTAGATAGTCAGCACCAAAAATCAATATGAATAAATTGGTTCTAACTTGCTTGATCAGGGGGAATTTATGTATGTGACTATCTCTAGTTTTCTTGGCGCTTTATTATCTGTCCAATCGGCATACATCAAAGACTGGGATGGATACTAGGGCATCCACTACATGTGAGTCCAGCTATGACTCCTGAGTGCAAACCACACAAGAATGAACATGTATCGGAGAGCAGGTAGTCCGCGACAGATCCGGTAGTTTTGCGAGTAGAGAGCGTATGTTAGTACTCAGTAAAGACGGAACAGGCAATTTTGCTGGCGGGGTGCATTTAAAAGCAGCCTGCCGAGCGGCTTAGTGGGAAATCCGTGATGTATATGAGTAGTCCAGTCCAAACGAGGGGAAACTTCGGGCGAATGTTTGAGCAGGAGTAAATCCTATCTTTAATAGCGACGAATAATGCTCATAATGAAAAACAGATCCTTTAAATTAATGAGGCGACGGCAACCGGAGCGGAAATGTAGTACAGCCAGCCAAAGAGCACACCATGACCATCTTTTTGCTATTGCCTTCTGGTGAGTACTTAAACTGCCTGTAAAAGAACCCCTCCCCTTGTGCGCCTAATCAGACCGTGTCCATCAGTTTACACTTGGACCTCAATAGTCTATTTATCTAGATAGATTGAACAGAGGAGCATTTGCCTTAACGAGAAGCCCAACGTATTCTGATATGGCTAAAAAAACCAATGAACGGTGAGTTTAAAAAGTTGCAATAATCGCAACTAAGACATCCACTGCGAATCACTTAACGGAGCAGCAATCCCTATATGATCCTAAATAATGTTAAAGTCACAGTTCGACAAACACAAGGTTGCTCAAATGGGCCGAGGCTTCCGTGGTTAACTCTGTTAACCACGGAACTTTTCAAGCAACGTAACAAGGGTTAGCAGTTCGGCGGTGTAAACAATTCTGTTCTCACGGTCTCTTCTCGCGTTCATCAGTATGATTCATTATTCACTTAATGTTGTGTTTTGTTTACTGTGAAACAGTTATTGACTACGGTATGCAGGAGCATAGATATGAGGAAATAGTCCAGGATATGCGGTTCAAACCAATTTTTCGGATTTCTTTATTCGCAATAGTGTCTGATGAAAGGGCATACTTGATCCTTTGTCGAGTCTCAATAATAATGGAACTGGGCCACACAATTCACCTGATTCGATAAGGTTAACATTATGACCCAATACAATTAGGGATTTGAGGTTGTTCCATCTACATTCCACCATAGGGGATTATGCCGCTGATTTGGATTATCACTCGTGTTCACGTGTGCTTCTTCACTCATCGGTCTAGGCAATGGTTCGTTCGGAAACACTTCACTCTCAGTGTTCTGAAAAATGTAATCAATGCGCCACCATGACACTGGACATTGGAGTGAAAAGCGGAACATGCTATACTGCCTAAGATGCTAAACGAGTTCACAATCAAACTAGTGGATTCAGTGCAAAACCACTAGAATGTACCTTGTGTTTCCACTAAAGTGAGCATTGTAGTGATATAAATGAACGGCTTTACATCTCGCTCGTGAACTGAAAACCTATCACGAACGGGATGAACGAGTAGCGCCAAAAGCAGAATATCGGTTAAGTTTATGACTTGTCTTTTCGATACACGGCAGCAAACTGTGAAGTTTATTCCTTCACAAATTGTCCTAACCTCACTCTGGTAAGTTTTGGTTGCGGAAGCCTGATGCTGTGTTTGTCAAGTTGCAGCAGACTTGAAATGCAGCCTAGCTGAAACATTGCTTTTAGTGTATTAGTCGCACACACGACTGCTTTGTGTTCAGGGCCAACAGTTTCTTTTTCGTTTTGTGTGCGTCTATACCGTGAAACAAGTTAAAAAGTCGTTTGCCTCCCTGTCCATCTTTGTCGATCAAAGCACTAAACCAAACGATGTAGCCCGGCTGAGCAACACAAGGCCAGTTTGTAGTCTTGAATGAAGGACCGCGTGCAGCATGACAAGAAAAGCAGGTTCCAGATTTATTGATTTGCTGGCCATACACTGCAAACTAAACTGACTTGCTACGATTCCACGTGAGCGATAAATCCGCCCGCGAATCACACTGGTGATTGTTGGAAAAATTTTCGTAGGTTAATGTGGTCAGTCTACGAGCAAATCAAGTGATACAATCCGGTGCAGCTTCGGACTAGCCTGCTCAGTCAACCAGCCAATGAGTACCGTGGCAAAAAACGATCGTGTAGTTCAAACATGCCTCGGACCGAATGTATTCGATCAATCCTGATTCCTCATTATTTGTAATATAAACATGATCTGTGAATAAAACCCAACATGGATACGTTTCCCAGCCATTATGCAACTTCCTAGTCTTCATTTGGGTTGCTTAGATCGGAGTCACCCTAATGCGCATTGGTAATGCGCATGCGTGAGTTAGTGCTTCTGGCTGGATTCCCCATCATGATTTCAAATGCAAATGCTGCGACTGGTTAAATTTAATATTCAGACAAAGGACTATGCACCAAATTTGAATTTTACATATGGTTTCAGGAACATCTTTTCCCCGGAAGCATTCGAAAATTTTGGACCTTTCTGCTTTCATAAACAACGCTTCTTGAACAGATTAAGCCTACCTAATAAACAATCCATACGACCAAGCTTAGAAATGACACAGCAACGGTGAGAACCAATGTACACGACGGAGAACCGCCGAGGCGACGACGACTAGCCCTAACACAAGCCTCGGCGGATGTGCAGAAACTTGGCACTGGACTTCATCCTGAGCGTCACTTGCGTGGCTCGGAACAGTAATGCGACCATAGCTAAAACAACCATCATTATTCCCTGTACTAAGCGTTTCTTTTTCAGGCTGATTTTGATTATTAGGCAGAATAAGGTGCTTCATAAAAAAGAGTTTCGTCGCTGTCTCTAGGCTTTCCTGAGCAACTTGAATTTGTGGACATTCACTCTACACCCACTGACCGCTTTCCTCATAGCAGTCTGACACCCTGACCTAATCTGTGTCTTATGGGATAGCAAAAAAGCTTGAAACTTCATAATCGAAAGTCTGAAATCTGAAATCAAAAATTTAACATCACCTTAGCGAATATCATCATCCGCATCATGATCCCACTTATCAACATCGGCCAAAACATCATGATTCTCCTCTTCGATTTCCTCCTCCTCATCCGCATCGTCGTCGTCCGAGATATCATTATAACCAGCTGAATAACATCGTCACCATCATCATCGTAGATTCGCGGTCGATATTCATTTTGAAGTTTTCGATCTCGACCGCCAACATCACTTATTGTCTTGGTTATAGAACCCTCAGTATCATTGTTACTGATACTTCGCAAAACTATGGAAGAAAGAATGCATACACCCCCGTTCGTTCTTCTGAATCCGATAAGTACTTTCTTAGCCAACCACGTACGAGATTCTCACCAGTCCAGACTATCTGCGCATATGAAGCTAGCAGATTTTTGAAAGACATCAACACAAATACAATGAAAAACCGATCTAAGGTACTCGATTGTTTACCTTTTTGGGGTTGTCATTCGAATTGAAAAGGATGTTTCTTTCCATTCAATGGAAACTGCGCACTTTTGCTTGCGACCTTGCTGACAGCAATCAAGCGAGGCGCGCTGTTCGATGATACACTGTCCAAATTCTAATGCCTTTCGTTAAACCGGTAATTCATTTCTGGGCCGCAACTAAGTGTCGAATTTTTATTCAGGTGCGTGAGTTTGCAACAGCACAGGCGTTTTCGGAATGTCAAATTTCGCACTTCACGTTGACGACAAATTAGTTATAATGAAATAATGCATAGATAATTCCTTCGAGTCTAAATAAACGTAGCTGAATTTCGGAACCCACTTGGGGAAGTTAAATTATTTGGTAGTAAGCAAAGCAGTCGCCCGACCATTAAATGAAAGAAGATAGCTTGATAAGTTTTCTCAATCACAGTGCGCGACGCTCCTCACAAACTGGAATTTCAGGCGTGCCGGTATATATATATATATATATATGTATATATACATATATATATATTTATATGTGCGGTTGCACTGTTCAGAGTTGCGTTTGCTCGAAAGTTTTCACAGGACCACTAGAAATTAAAAATTTTCGTCCAGTAAACTGTCTCAGAATTTTCCGTTGCGCTGACCACCCAATAATCACAACTCAACCAATAATTTCATTTTCCGTTTCCGATACGTTGACAACAACCAGTCTTCAAGACAGTGATAACTTGCTTGGCAAATTTCTTTTTACAATTTATTGCTTTCTCGAATGGCGCAATGATCTACGAAATTAGTCTCAATATAGTGAAATTTATGTACTCCTGCTAGGTCTGGCTTGGGAGAAGGCCTGAACGCGAGTCCTCAGTCGAGAGCTGAACCCAGCATGAATGCTTGCCAGTACCGCTTTGAATCCCGTGTCCCCCACTGAACACCCTCAAAGCGGTCGGGTAATTTGCAGAAATTTGTCTCAGGTACACTGTGCTGATGGCCAAGTATGTTCCGTACCATATAATACACCTTTATTTTCTTACAGTCAGCGTTCTTTTCTTAAGACGATTCTGCTACCAATTACAAAGAACAACCACTAGGATTTAACTATTTGCGCATCACTCCCCCCCCCCAAATCTCTTTGTCTAGGTTAAAAATCTCGCTTTTTCTGTTCAGATTGAAGCGCATTTTACTACCTGCCCCTTACTTGCTAGTGGACCGCACTGTTTCCTCAGGTGAGTGATTCCAACTAATCGTGAAAACCTGCTTCATGCTGTTACATCCAACTTAACCGATCACATGCACACATACAAGCGCACAAGCCTTTGAATCCGCGATCGATTTGCGTGACGTACAATCAACCATAGATGAGCAGGTAAACCTGCATGCATATGACCCGGCGGCGATGGTCAAGAGGGAAACATCGGGGCGTCCCAGCCTGAAAGTCACTGGTTCAAATCCTCCCACTGCCGACCAAAGCCCCCCACTTGGCGCCAATTGTTTGTCATAACCCTCTTCTTGAAAGTGATGTACATTGTTATTTCAGCAATAAAGGAAGCAAATGATAAAATATATAAGCTTGCTATTCGCGGTTCATTGATCTGACTTCAAAAACGCACTTCATACGATTACTTTCCCACTCGTCCCCTAGTCCACGAACACGGTCTAGAGTTCCGAACTTACGCCTTGACACCACTCCCCTTACGTATAACTAGTTGTGTTCCATATCTGGTGGTAACAAACGTTAGAAAGGGACCAGATCCAGAATCGAAAGAATTTTTTTAATTATAAAAATCACTTACTGAGATGTAACTATATAGTTCTGAATGGAATGATGAGATTCCCAAAAATTCCCCTGAGCAAGCGCATGGTTCAACCCTCCATGGATAGCCTAACAAAATTCACCCCGTCTATTTATAGCTCCTACCAATGGTTGAGACACCTGATCCCATTCCCTGTTCGCGGTTATCTATTACTTCTTTGGAGAACGACGATACTGTCAGTGGTCGGGTTATCAGCTTTGGTAATGAAAGTGATAATTGATTGATCCACATTTCCATTATTCACTCCTCAGAATAAACTGTACATCGACACATTCCAGACGTGGCTGTCATGACGATAACTTTTGGTTGAAACCTGAGTTAGTTGAATCGAAGTGACATTGTGCAGAAGAACGTCAGCAGCTGATGAAACGATTCGACAAGACCCAGTAACGGTAAATCCATGCCTGATTGTTTTACCACCACCGCAGTACGCTCTCTCGCTCCCTGATTTACGGCGTTAATCTTTTGTGCTTTTGGGTTAATAGACCCAGCTGCTAATCATCAGTTTTGAACTATCAAAACACTTGACACTCGGAAGTTTATTGATCTGACTCTTCTGATCATTTCAAATCAGTTGCACCTTTGCAACCGTCACGTGAATATGTGGACTGTCGAACTAGGAAAAGTGTATAACTAACAATTGTGTTTGACCCTAATGGTTTCTGTTTGTGGACTAGTAGAAAACACCATATGAATGTGGAATTGGATATATGCGGACGGAAGCAATCCAAATTAACCGTATTCCATATCCGAGCCCTGGTTTATTCGCTGGGATTTTAGCGAACAATGTAAACACAGTGGCTATATAACCTATACTGAGTTAGGCGCGTACAAGTCGTGTTGGTAGTCCAGACGCATTCGGATACTCCGATTGATTAGTGTGCGCTGTTCAAGGATCAATTTTTTTCATATGACATCACACTGCAAAATGTAATCGATAAACCATCCTTCGTACAGTTAAGTGACTCCCATACGACCACCTATTCTCCCATTGGTTGCTCATCAGAGGGGCTTCGTCCTGTCCAAGCCCATTATGTGCACCGTTGATATTGTTTCAGATTAGAATTTACAAGGGAACGTTGGCAGTTTTGATTTATTGCTGTTGTTTCGTCAGTCAGATTTCTCTTACCACCTGACCGTTCACACTATTAGCTACCATATCGTCCTTGGACCTAGTTTAATGTCACAGCATCATGCACGTGCTTTACTCCGCCTAAACTACTGTCGTAATGAAAGAACGTCGCATAGTTGAAAAGTAGCAACTATTCATTAGTTGTGGGAAACGTTTCCTTGTTGTGATACGCCAACCCAGAATCGCCCGAAATTGTATACTAGACATCCAATCAACTGCACGGTCGTGTCCATTTCAGTGTAATGATGCTGCATACACTGGATACAAACTTGCCTTTGATACCGTCGTCCTTGTTCCTGATACGTTTAGTTCTATGGCAGTGGAGCGCATAATTATCAAGTAATCTGTATCGAAATTTTATTGATTTGTTACGCTTTGTGGGGGAAGTGATGATGGTTCGATGTCCAGAAATCGGGTCACACTTGCGAGAGTCAATGGAATTAATCGAATAACATACGAATCCATCCTCTGGTTTGTTGCAAGCCTAGCTGCGAGACCGAAATCACTGTCCTTCGCCCTAGTTCGGGACCAAATTTGGAAGAGGCCTGACATTCGTGATAAGTTCACGGGCCAGCATAGGCTTGGGTCGACCTGATGACCAGACAACAGGTAATGGACTTGATGCAAGTAACTAGTCGGCATCGGCCTGAAAATTAGCTTGCATATCCCGTGTGGTCGCGGCTAGCGAGCGAAGGTCGTGTTAACGGGCCAGGGCCCACCCGTTCGTTGTTGCTGGAACAGGAACAGGAACTGAACTAGAAACAAGACGATCGATTGACGTCGTAGGAGCTAGCAACAGAGACGAATCGACTACAAAATATTTATCATGCCATTTGAGGCGCGCGGCACTACATGGCAGTAGAAAGTAAATATGGTCTGGGTGACCACGAGAGATAAAATGGGCAGAAGAAATGTGATTATCATATACTAATTAGATGCTGTACAGTAAATCAATGGGGGTCTGTCAGAAACGATCAGAAAAAGGCTGAAAAAGCACCGAGAGCCACTGGCTATCTGAGGCTAGCAGTAACAAGGTCTGTGGTAGACAGAACGCTGGAAATATTTTGCTAGGACCGGAGCACAAATCCTCGAAATCATCGGGCGAATCAGACCACTAGCCGAAACTGAACTTCAAACCAATCTACTCGATTCCGTTCGTGCGTTCACTTTCACTGTTCGAAAATGTGTATATGTATGCGGTGAGACCACAATAGTTCTCCTGACTAGGAGGCAAAATGGTTCTCAGGTTTTGTTCAGCTACGCGCTCGGGCAAATACTCTCAATCTAACATCGTATCTAAGGCATATATAGCCGGAAATGCGCACACAGTGACTTTTCAATCAGCTGAGTGATAGCAAAATATAACGACGAGATCTTGTGAGTCCATGAGGTTGGTCTTCGTCCTTACTGGGTCAGAACATGTGGAATTTAATTTGAGCTACGACATGGTTGCACACCTATTTCTTTTACTTTTGTTAGTGAATTAAAAACAGTGGTGCTAACTGTGACCGGTCGTCAGGAGGCAAGGACACAAATAATCAGCCGGTGTTGGAATAATCTCGTGCCCGAACTTTGCAGCTGAAGGCACTAAGGGAACTTTATCAACTGAAAATCAAGTTCGAGTAACTTACATGATATATATATATATATATATGTATATATAAGGGAGAGAGAGAGAGCGAGTGAGAATAGACAGAAACATCACTGGGAGAATACTTTTGAGTCAACCACTGGCGCAGAGCATCCGCTTTTCACTTCCCCAGGTCACCTCTATTTTGGCTGGTTGGTTATAATTGCAGGCGATAGTGAAGCTGTACCAGACTGTGTCATATGATTTGCACCCAAATTTGTAACACTACAACTCTATTCGACCTACATGGGTCACTTTATATTTGCGCCGAAATTCGTGCACTGGATTAGATTCAGAGCTCTAAGTTATACATAATTTCATCAGCGGCACGGGAACCCTAACCGCTTGATCGTCAGCTGCTTTGGAATTGGTAGTTCAATACGGGGCAATTTGCTTCCTATGTGCGCGTTCCAATCATGTCGAACTGTTAAGTAGAAGCCATCCGAATGCGACGGTTTTTGCCAACTGTCTTTTAACTCCCAATTCGGAACTAGACTGTACCAGATGTTATCCGAATTTATACTCTTATAAAATGTACTGCCGTGGGTCGTTTTCAAAAGTAGCTAGAATGACGTGTTGTTGGGCCGGAATCCGTTGGTCCTTTGGGCGCGATTGTCAGCGGTTATCAAGAGTAAAAATCTGGCCGTCATAAAGCAATCCGAATCCCCAAACGATAAAATTAGTCGCAACCAGCGAAATTTTATGTCGCTTTCGAGACACTAACCTAACTTTTATTGATGCCTTTTTCTTATTTGTCTTCTCGCATTCCCTTTTAATAACACAATATTGAAAGACTCGAACTGGTGAATTTGAGACCAAAATCCCGCTATGCCGCACTCGCTTGACTACCACCGATTAAAATCGACTGGAGCAAAACGCATTACCTATTTTTATCTACCCTGTTTTGTTATTGCATACATGTTTACAAGGGATTCCCGGTACTCATGAACAATTCTCACCTGTTTCAAACGTTTCTAGTGGCCGGTTTGCTCTTTGTATTTCCCACCTCATTCTCATTGGGTAAAGTAGCTCGGAGTGAATAAGGCAATCCTAACATCTGATTGGCTGACATGTCCAGTACCTCGCTGATGAAAGCTAGTTCTCGACATGGGATCCGCATCCTATCCAGGACCGACTGCGTTTTGGCAGCAACTCAATCCATACTCTGGCAGCGGTCGGACGGATGTTAATTCATCTCATGCGTCCTGACAACCTGCTGCAATTCGCTACGCAAATGATGCTTAAATGAAATCGTAGTGCATTTCTTACTGATGGATTTCGTGATTCCGTGGTTTGAGTATGACTAAGAAAACGGGTCTTCGGTAGGGTTTGGTGAATATACTGATGGACTGCCTGTTGGTTTGAAGCTCATACGGAAAGCCTATGACACATATTAGCATCTTCGTGACACTGCAGAGATACGAGTGATGAGAAAAAACTATAGCGAAAGACAAGCAATGTAGAACGGGAGCTGATTTGAAGTAAAGGAGCACTCATTTCTGTGTTATTTTGGTAAAATCTTGAAAATCTCAATTGCGCGTCCTCGTACTCAATTCGGAACATGCTAATGTGGCTTATCTGGCATACTTGCATTCGTACTTTAGGATCTTTGCCTAATTCGTTGTCAGAAACCAACACGGGCTCTACTAGGAACGTCATTTTTCATGGTAAACGTCATTTTGCTCGTATCTGGATGCATGAAATCCCTAGGTGGTTTGGTTTTAGTCATGATGACCTCTAAAGTACATCGAGGACAGGTTTGACGAAAAGACGGGGACTACTGAGCCAATCGAATGGCCCTTACAAATATTATCTTGTGGGAGAAGTGGGAACCGTTACACACTAACGAGGATTTATCACTCTGTCAAGCAGATGCACTGGACGGGCGCTTAGTGGAGCCAACTCGACTTGCTCACGATGTAAACCGTATTGGGTCAGAGGGGACCATATCAGCAACTTTCGAACCACAACCTTAATTATGAGTGCGCATTATTTCGAAAAAATTGCACGCACATGAAAGGCAGGTGTTAAAATTACGCAGTAGGTACTAGTCTAGGACAACATACCAACTCAAATCACAAAATTCGTCAAAAACCCCAACTAACCCCGGGGTTGTCGCTGATCAGAGATAGACAGTTCTTTTGGGATCCCGCTTGTCGTTCCATACGACGACTTATGCGTACATATTACAAGCACCAGGCCGCGTGATTCACCGTGGAGAACTGTGCCTATCACTGGAAGCTCTCTGATGCTTTTCCGTCCATGTGATAGGAACAGATCATCATGAAGTGAACCCATACTGTGACAGGAAAACCAACGTGAGCGTCACGAGAACTCATTACGGTATCGTATTGGATTCGACCCCGTTGACAGCGCCTGGATCATAGAGGCTGGGCCTCCCTAATCCATGTATCCCGCAAGTTCACCTACCTTGGAGGGATCCGTTTACGATCGACGATCCTCGGAAAAAATGCATTCTCACTCTACCCAGTCCTTCGGATAATTTCATTGTTGCAGCACAGCCACCTCAGATGAATCAATGATTTGCTATTGACAGACGCAGCCTTCTTTTTAGAAGGTACTCCCCAACAGTACAGTGTACCGAGGGCGGTTAGACGGAGCGTGGAAGTCCTTCGTCCTTTCCAGCTTTCATAGTTGGCAGCCAGCCAAAACCCGGGCAAACACCAAGGGAACATGTGGTCGTTCTGATCGACTTTAACTGAATGAGCACCGCTTAGATGATCTGTTGGATTTTGCTCCCATCGTCGTCTGTGATACCACTAAACTACACACGTAAGAATTTGATTGCATTTTTGCAAGGGTAACAGTCCCGCGGCCAAACGAACGAGTGCTTTGTGGGACTGGAAACAGATAAACACAACCGGTCAGAATGCCGAAAATAATGTAATGCAAGCAACATTAACCCAAGGCTCGGTAACACGAAGTGGAACAGCGCGACAAACTGGTCTTTGACTCGCAGGTGATCGACCTTAGCTAATATCTAACCCATGAAATCTCATGTATTTGTGTGTGCTTGTGTGTGCGCGCTGCTGCTCGCTTTATCGCCACTCCTTGCCTTCTGCGATTCTGGTGATTGGGTGATTTAGCTCCAGGGGAATGAAAACGAACATGTTTGCAGTCTGATTGGACTATTTCGCCACCTGGTCGACGAATCCGGGCTTCAAGACATGTCATGGCGTGGACCATATGTTGCAGCACGTGTCTAAGCGCTCAAACGATCGATGAACTTCGGAGTTTCACAATAGCATATCGATGTGTTTTGAAACGGCACGAATAATCAGACGTTACACGAGGCGGAAAATCCATTTACCTATTCCGCACTGAAATTCGATGCTAAACTGGATGCTCACTTACGTAATTGGCGTTCGAGGTCCGTGTCCTAGGTAGTCTTGTTGTCGCACATGCGGCATCGAGGCATTATTTTAGGAGTGGGTGAGCTGTGTGGGTGATATTTCAGCTCTGAATTCTCCACTAGCGTCTTTGGCCTATCATGCGAGAAAAAATGAGCTAGGGTTTGTAGGGTCCTAGTTGCTCCGACTGAGGGGGCCTTCAAAATTTAAAACTCTCCAGCAAATTTCTGATAGCAGTTAACTTGCTCCACTACTTGTCTTGCCAATTTCAAGTGAACCGTGGCCTGTTGTACAGTGCGCAAAATCACTACAAAGTGGCCGGTTTCTAGCCCCTTTTAGACGAGCGGAGTTCATTGTTTGACAAAGCAGACAAAATCTTTCGAGCAACACTGATCAAGACGATACATTTGTGGCGTGCATAGAGTTCAAATCCGCACATCTCGAGGTCACCTGATAATTAAGCAGCTTTTCCAAGGTTGCGGTCGCATTCCAAATAGTCTGTACATCTGCTGTGTAACAACTTCACAAAACCAAAAGCTGTTTGTGATTTTTAAAATTTATGATCTATCGAACAGTTAATTTTTGCATTCATATGATCAGCGTATAATGCATATACGAAACAGCGAAGCTAAACTCGTACGAAATATACAGTTGATCCGACTGTGAAAGCTCCTCAACCTCGGCGGGTTTCGAACCCACACATAAACAGAACCGGCTCAGTTTTATCGCGTGTGCTCTATTGTCTGAGCTACCAGGCCATACCGGACGGTATTCGTACATGGATTCCTATGTGAAATGTCTAAGCACCGTTCGATGTGCCCTACTAGCTCACCCGGTGGAACATACGAGGTACAAATGCGTTGGTTAATTCCACGCGTGGGTTCGAACCTGGCCGAGATGGAAGACGTTTAACGGTTGGATCTATTCTAGATTCGCCAAAACCTGTCAATCAAACAACCCTAGTATAGTGTAAGTTACATCCTTCGTCGGGTAGATGGATTTCTTGTAAATGAATGCTTAATGGTGTGAGTGATGAATCCTTCATTTTGCTGAGAACATGAGAAGCAAATACTTGGAGGAAGAATTTCAAAAATCACCTGTCAATTTCCCACCATTCTTAGTGAGAGGAATTCCATAGCTTGTCTCCATGTTGGAATACACCCATGGTTGCTGTGTGCTCCATGTGACTTTATCGCGTGGATTGTCTGTGAGGTTCGTCTCGGGAATGCGTGCAGCCTAGTCTAATCAAGTGACGTTGTGGCATAAAATCTACGACTTGGACAGTTGCATATTCTTGGTGGAATGTGTGGTCACCATCATTTTGTCCATCAACAGAAAGCAAAAAATGAGGCTCAAAGGCATTAAATTTAACTTACAGTGTCGGATTGGAATCCACAATAACGAGTTCATTGGCTTCCTTCGATGAAACCCCTCCAAAAAATGCCAAGGATGTTTGCAATAATAATATGGCGTAAAATATCGATTTTTCGTCCCTAGGTAGTGCCAGTAACAATGCTAGTTATAAAGGTTCACATCAAAATTGCTTCCGTTCTTGCCTTCTTCAGATGCTATAACGTTTCGCCAGGCTCAAATGATATACTCATTAACACTTAATACTTCTTCTAAGTGGTTCTTTAATGAGTCGACTTGGAAACTACTTGACTGTTGGGTATAGCTTCATTGATGCCAAAAACTACACCTAACCAAACAGAGGCGCGGTGAATTATGGACGAGAAAATAGAACATTCACCCTTGTCATTAGGCGAGGGTTATACGCCGGTGATGAATTCCGAGTGTATTTACGGATGTCTTTTAAGTAAACTCGAAAGTGATTTCCAGTTGTCGGGTCTTCTTGCTGTCTCTAATTGCATCTGCCGGAGTCGCAGGTGTTCCGACAAGTACCAGTAATTCGTTTCCGGAGTGCCATCTCGAGTATCACTATCATTATAATTTGGTAAGGTTTCGCATTTATTTTTATCAGAATGACCGTAGTGATAAAATCGAAACAAAAACAAATTTGCTTTGACGAAAGAAGATGGCATGCAACACGGAAGAATCATTAACCATAGGATTATTTCGCGCTCGTCTCCTAGGCTTTAGGCTAACTGGATCATAATTTCCTTCAAGCTCAGTGAATCAGACAAATAGAACCCGAAATTTTCCAATATGATGGCTTGTGCCACTTGCTTCGGACATATGAAGGGTAGATAGAATTATTTCGTGGAATGCTGAACTTTGGCGGAAGATAGAGAATAATATGAAGAATGCGAAATCTCAGCGAATTCTTTCGTCCACAAAAAATAAACCCCCCTCCGATTACTTCCAGCTGGAGAAGACAGCTCACAGAAACGACTTTCGTTTGCAAATGCAATGAAGCTCCCCTAACTCATCTCCACTTGGAATTTTTTCAGTCTGAAGTCCCTCTCACGCAGTTTTACACCGGTGCACGATAACCCGCTGCGTTGGGCTTCGGATCTACTCATTATTGTGCAACATCCTCCCACCTAAAATAGAATCAGATCATATTAGCTTGATATCCCTCGTGATGTATCACAACTGATGGTCATGATTCATGCATACATTTTCTCCATATGAGTCAGTTCCGTCGAAATTGTGCTGGTTTTAGTAGGGTTGAAACTGAATTTACAGAACTGCACCTAGAAGATAGGGTCAGAAGAATCTGTTGCGGGAAAGCCACAGCTTTTTTGCACAGAGCGTGGATTTGAGCGTGACGTGGAATTAAAATGGAAAATCTGGACAATCGATTATTTGCGCCCACGCATTCCGATCATGTCGCGTGATTCGATCGCCTGTCTGTCAAGAGTGCCACGAGGTTCAAAGTTCGAATATCCAGACCGAAAGTGAAATTGGTCAAATAGAAATCAATATGCATTTTCTAATGTTCCTCATCAGAAAGTATCGACCGAATACCTGTAGTTGCCTGGATTTAATTGCATGAGAAAAGGAGGTGAGAGAAGCTTTAATTTGTCTATGAAATATCTCTCATAATCTATTAGATGAAACATAGTATGCGGTCGTGCGAATATGTTTAAATCCACGGAGAGTGGAAAGGTCGGTGGACAGTTTAGGCTGAAACTGTGCATCCCTCTCGGTAGTGACTGTAGATAGAACACCGAAAATGGAAATCCAGTCATACATGAAAGCTTCGGAAACTGTTTCACTGAATGTGTCAACAATGGCACCGGCTACTGACCCATGGGTGAAACGGTTAGCACACATTATGTTAGGAGAAAAGGATAGCCATCGGCTGGTGGCAAAGGATCCACGATGTCTAGTGGACGTGAGAAAAACGTTTGTCGTTAGTGAAGATTTGGGAAGGTGGATCTTGCTTCGTTGATGAGGGATACAGGCTTAGGGCTCGGAGATGAGTTTGGTATAGGCATAATATCCGGATCGAAATATGAAATGCGAATGTGTGAAAATCAAGCAGCTCATCGATAGCGAGGCAAACGATAGGCAGTTTTCTGTGGACGTTTCACCAAGAGTGAGATCGTCTGAGTCTGAGAGTGCCAGACATTTCAGCACCGGGGAGGATCATACCGATGGTAAATTAGTTCCTTACTATTCTATGCATTCGTAGCTCCTGTCCAGCTGAATGACTTTGAGGTAGATTTCTGATGGAAAACCTGGAAAAGTCATAGCATTCACCACGATATTGTCGGATTTCCTTGTATACCTGATATCGGTGGTGCACTGGGAGATATGGTCGGTGTGCCTAATTTCTCCGAAGAACGTCTATCACTGTTGAAAGTTAACGCTTATGTCAGAGACACATGATCACTGCTGATCATAAATTTCCAGCCCTCTAACCGGATATACAGAGAGAAATTCAAGCTTAAATGTGCAATATCTGGGCTTTTGTGAGCATGCTTCATGCATAAGTGTAGCGGAAGGAACATGCTGCATAGCCTCTAGACTCTGCCTTACGGGGAAGGAAAGGAGGGAATCCAAGAACCCTGAGTCTGAGACTTGAAGTAGTGGAGACCCACATCTGATCCCGTTAGATCCGGTGTGCTAGCGAACCGGGTGACAGCGAGTTGGCACCTATCATCAGAGCGTCCGGTGGATCTGGCATTCGAATCTCCGACCTTTTTGGTGACAAATGCTTAAGCCTTCGGTTGCAGGTTCAGGAAGAAAAATGGAAGTTGTTGCCTTGCTCCATTAACTATTTGCTGTTACTGTGTACCAGCAGTCACATCACAGGCACCCGTTCACAGAACAAAGACGGGTTTTTCGTCAGTGTTTATGTGTACAGTGGTGGGCACTTGGCTGTTTGTAATGCTCCTTTTGACTTCTGATGGCATGGGGAACTTGCGCGATCCCTTTTTGACAAGCTCACTGAGTAGCTGAAAGATCTGGAATATGCTACGGTGCGACAAGGATGTGGGAATGCGATCGTACCAGGCTCAGTCCCAAGAAAATCCCTTTATCTCACCGGCTGTGAGAGGAATGGTGAATCCGTGGAATTGGGTAGAGGTCAGATACAGTTGCATTGCTAAGTGCATGATAATTGCAACACGGGTGCCAGAAACCGTTGCTTTTTGGGACCATAGGCTGCTTGATGGGGATTTTAGTCCCAGTCTAGGTAGGTGTACAAGTTCTACTTTGGCTGCAGAAAGTCTCTCTATCACATTCTGTGTGAATGGGTTGTCAGCAAGAGGCCTTTTAGTGGCACTGTGGTGTTGAACGTTGTGTTGTCATACATGGATATATCTATGGCGCAATTATCACAGACAGTTCATCAAAATGGAAGAAACTAGTGCCTGGAGTGTCGTTGACAAGGGGTGCTAGTACGGTTGCTTTTTTTGTAAAGACATGGCTTTCGAACGCTACACTCTTCTTTACATTATTCACAATTGCGAAGGCTGGAGCTGAATCGATTCCGAAGATCGACAGGGAAACGAGAGAAATCATGAAAACCCGAAGGGGCCATGGCCCTAGGCTCGTCTTTATGGAGGGACCATTGGCTGCTTGGAGACTGAGGGTGGAAGGACGCAGAAGCTGAATGCAAGGAGGAACAGCGATTAAACCTACCTGACCATTGGAATCAACTAAACACCTCATATAACTAGATAGGGAAAAATGTGGAATAGACGACCGAGTTCAGAGCCAGTGACATCGGTCGTCATTACAGATTAGCTTTTGCGTTTCCCTCACGATCTATTTTGAAATTACCTGAAGAATCGCATCGATGGTCTGTAGCAAAATGCTGGTTATACCAACAATGAAATTGTGTGATGAGCTTACGTGCAAGACATATGATGCAGTTCGATACAGTTTCGTACTGGCCTGCTTAGACAGGCAATCAGTGAGAACCGTGACGACAAACGGCAGTGAAATACAAACATTCCAAGAAGGTGACTGGACAGAACGTATTTCACCAATTGGAATATTTCCAACATTGTATATAAATCCATGAACTGTAAATAAAATTCGGACATGTTTTCCTTCTGTTGTGGTTTTGTAGACTTCATTCGCGTAGCATGGGTCGGAGCCAGTTCAATTCCTACTGGTAATTCGCATCCGTTCGTTACCGTGGCTAACCGAATTCCGTGTATTAATTCCAAGTCGAAATACTACAGACTGGCCAGACAGAACCGGAGGAAGGATTCTAAATGATTGAGAACGCAACAGGAAAGTTTTTTGACTTAATTATTTGAAAATCACATTCCTCTGAAATGTTAGATGATTCATTGGGTCCTTGAGTTGCGAAATGGAAACAGCAAAAGGGCCGTAACAGCAAATGTCTATGGGCACGCTAGTTCAATGAACTGGGTCTCAATGTGAACTCATTCTTATTTTCCTGGCCTGCAGTAAACAGACTGGTCGCGGGTGGGTGCAAAATAATTGCTGATGCACCCAAGTGAAAGGTAGTTCTCGAAACTGATTAGGGCGTCTTAATTTTGCACGTTGTTGACTTTTGATAACATTTCTTACACTGAACCCACGTCAGGTGACATGCAGGCCATGTCACCTAGATTCCAATGAAAACACGAAATTCGTTCACTAAAGCTCATCGTTAAGATGGAGAATCCTCCGTGGTTGAAAATCATTAGAGGACGGACTACCTACAATGTGTACAATGCGATTACCGCTGGAGGAATAATGTACTCGACTTCCTTCCACTTGTAATGCATTACGAGGTCGTCAGGTAGGCCCTTAGGTCAACTTCCAAATGAGTAGCCGGTCAAAAAGTCAATCGATCAGCCGGTGGACTGGTTAAGTATGTGAATATAAGAACCACTTATTTGTGGCCAAGTGTATCTCAAATATGTCAAAGATCAATTCTTTATGTACACCTCTTCATCCGACCCCCATACCCCCGCAAAAAACATTACACAAGTCCTCCACTGTTCCGGATTCCATCAAAAAGGAAAGTTGTCAAGTCGTATGGTACACAACTCAGAGCAACAAGCCTACATTCATGTAGACAAACTTACATTTAGTCGTGCATTCCTGCATCTATTTTCTTCGACGTGAATTAATAAAATGAACATCAAAGCTCAGATTAAGGACCCCATTCATCAAACCAGAGCGCCTTTAGACGTAATTCTAGCAGTCGCTTCAAAATTCAGCTCCATCCAGGCTAGCATAATTTCAGTGGGACTGATTCATGTGGAAAAAATGTTTGGATTAATCGTCCCATCAGAATTGATATGTCACGCGGAGAGAATCAGTTTGTTTAATGACGTTAGGTCATTTTTTGATTTGACTTGTAATGTTTTAGCTGTCAGGATGCTACACAGTAGCGAACGATTCGACCTACGGCTCGAACACATCAACGCAGCCGGTTAGCGCGCACGGGTGTAAAATTGTGTGACAGGAATGACAAACAGAAGGGGTGGGGAATTCGAGCAATGCAAGCGGTACGTGCACGCGGACAGCGGGCAGATCTAATAATTCTAGGTGCCAGTACATGCACGCCTGCTAACATCCGGCGTAGAGTCCAGTTTCAGCTGTAGTTTTTACAACCATTAAGCCTGTACCGTTGTGCTCCGATTTCGGTTGCAACCCCATTGAAGCATCCATCAGAAGTAGAAAAAAAGCCAGTGGTAGTGAAAGACCAGTTGTAAGGCTAGAAATTGAGCATCTATCCAGTAGTGGAATGATTTCGAGTGCCAGAAAACCACAGTTTACGGCACTGAGTGCCCTCACCTATTGCATCTAACGGTCTTTTGAAATGGAGGCATTTTGCGAACCCCAACTGAGTCAGATGTGCTGTCTCCGTGTTTCTTCAAGGTCGGAGTTGACGAAACTTCCGGGGTCAGTCTACGAAAACAAATGTATTTCTAACAGTTGATGTGAATCGATTCACAAGAAAGGTGATAGTTCCTCCTGTGAAAATCACACTAGCATTAGTTTGGCAAGCGTCACATTCAAACTGCTCGCGAGCGATATTCTCCGCCGATTATCATGTTTCCGAATCTGGTTTTCCATCCAGCCGAGGTTGTCTGTGGAATGGCATTGTAACTAGCATTGGGCCCAAGCCTAATAGAGCTGTTTCGTTGGTTATCGGTGGCTGAACGACGCTGGACCATGCCAGATAAATTGCTGTCAGTACACAAGCGTGGTTGTAACTCGATCGTGCCAGACACCGAGCAAGTGCAGAACTCAAGACCAGAGTGAGACCGCGTTAGTTCATTGGCTACCAACGGACAGCCGACACAGTGGCGCAATCAGAAGGCAAGGATGTGAATGTGCAGAAAGAAGGCCACGTCGTGAGCTGGGCCAACTAATCAGGATGAGCGGTCCGGATACGAGAAAAAACGTCATGAACTATATCCCATAAAATGCAACGAACAAGGTGGATCAATCAAAACGCGACCCGGATAACCGACGAAATAATGACAGTCGCACGGGCTCACTGATGCAAGCAAAGCAATCCATAAATGTGTGATTTCACTTAGTACTAAGAAACTCTGTCCCAGCTGACCTTGTCTGTTTTCATTTGAGACAACAGGGACGGATGATAAGGATCTAAAAATAAGATCGGCTTACAGAGGAGCGGAATTTGGAACAGAGAACAGAAATTACGCAACAGTATCCGTCACGTGCTTTGTATACTATAGCTGATAGTCCGGAAGCCGTACTTGATTCGGTCGACCAAGGGATTCTGTGCTGTCTCCTCACACGGAAGCATATTTCAGAGAAATTCCTTTCACATTTCCATTCTCCATATTCGAACAGCCTTTGACGAGTTCGTGCACACAGCACTCTTTTTTTCGAGTCCACCGTGAGAAGCGGCGTTCATCAGAGGTGCCTCAATTCACCCTTTAGTTCCAATTTCGTACTTGAGATGACTATGAAAATCGCCAGATTGTTACTTGCTCAGGCAGTAATATATGCGGCCCATGTCCTCCTGAGCGATGACTCAAGTGAGTATTCCTAGCTCATCTCAAAGAAAGCATATGCATGTCTGGTACATTTTTACACCTTCAAAATACTGCATGTTGCTTCCCCATGAGATTGGCTCGAAGTCGAAATTTTTTCTAGGGAGGATAATTGCGTGAAGTGAGTAGATTTAATTACTTGGGTGGTTTCACTTCACAGTTTGGCCATAGATCAGAATAATTACCAACGGGATTTCAAGAGCCTCCACTAGCCTCTACCAGTGTGAGGCATCTGTGTTTGGGTGAAATAAAATTGCAAATTAGCAATAAGGCCAGTCTTGCTGAACTTTTGCGAAATATGGCAGTTAAGGATGGAATACATGGGAAAACTTTCGGTGCTTTGAACACCACTGTATTTGTACCATTTGGCGGAAGCAGTGCGGGAATCGATTCGGTAATTCGCAGGTTAGGTGTTAGTTGCTGGACCATAGAGTCGAATGTTTGGACGAGACATTGAATATGAACAGATTGCAATGGTTTGAATACATTTTGCTTATGCTTGAAGCCCCGCTGAAGGCTATTCCTCAAGGCAGGTAGTGCTTCGAAGGTGGGTCGAGTTGGTCATCAGACGGCGTACCGAAAAAAAGTGAAATCCAGTTTGCCGATTAATAGCGAAAAACGTCCTTCGATGTAGGAACGTTAGGGATACATCGGACTCCCGATGGCATCCGTGTTGGGAAATTCTAGGAAGTTTCATTCGATTTCTACTTTTACGGAGAACGAACGAGGCATAAAAGTTGCATGAATTCATATCCAGTGAGCTCTGAAGAGAATGTTCTTATCTGACTTCGTCGGATACAGAGAGAAGAATAAAAA
Source organism: Fasciolopsis buskii (assembly GCA_008360955.1). Lineage (NCBI taxonomy): Eukaryota > Metazoa > Platyhelminthes > Trematoda > Plagiorchiida > Fasciolidae > Fasciolopsis > Fasciolopsis buskii. The sequence goes on along the minus strand of LUCM01004350.1, from coordinate 168,468 downwards.
ATTGAATAAACAAGATTGGACGCTTACGGGAACAAGTGCATTCAGCTGAAAATGATCAATAGTCAAACGGTGTAACAGTTTATTAGCAGTCGGAGGTGGACAGGTGTTTTCCGGATAATTCTGAAGAACAAATAGGACATTCGGGTAAGGTGAAACCATACCTGATGGTTGCTGCAAATCAGCATCACGGTTGATTGCTTACTTTAGTAACTTCTTTTCAGTCATCCTCATGATTTACCTAGGTATTTCAACCGTTTGCTTACACATTGGTTCCGTCGCATTTTGCAGAACACTGTGGAGCAGAAATCTGAAAACAGAAGTTCAAGATTACTGGTTAAAAACCCAAGTCAATTTGAATAGCAAGTCCAAAAGGCATTTGTTAAGTGTACAAAGTCTTAGTCAATATTGCTTCACCTGGCACTCGTATAAATAGTCACATTGCTTTAGTTACCAATAATATGAACACAGCAGTCGCAGCGATCGTGCCGTTACAGTTCCGAATGGAATCTTTCGAGGAAGATAAGAAATGCAGTGCTTACTTGTGGGATCAACCAACGAAATTGTCTAGGACGAAGTATTTATTTCTGATTTTTTATTCTCATAAAGTGCCATCGTGTTAACAAGGAAATTGTTAAATTTAACTGAACATGAATAATTGTTAAAACCGCGGCGGAATCGAATTGATAAACGAATTTTTTCCATATATGAAGCATATCAGCGAGAGAATGTGATTCATTCGATGTCTGATCATAAACGGGAACAATGAAACATGGCTCCAAGCATGAAAACATAATTCCGATATTTTGTGCTCCTGTTGCTCGATCGTTTTGTGGTGGATTTAAGGGATGGGAATTTTTCCCGCTCAATCAGGCATGCAAAAACGGAAATGTGTGATTCCAATGGTGAAATATGCATTGTTCCGGATTCGAAATTTCGGTGAAATGTGTTAGCTTCAATGATCAGTCCGTTTGAAATGGGCTGAGGTGTACAGTTCATAACCCAATTGTAAGCTGGACAAAATCAATGCCAAAGTACCCAGTGCTTTTATTGATCAGTTCAAGTTCGGTCTGTGCTATAGACAGTTCCATAATGACTCTCTGAACAGCATCTGCCTGGGGGGGGAATTAAAAAACAATGGAGCTTTCAGTGTGACGTAAAGTTAATGGCTCTGATAGATACGGGATTTCGCAGGATAGAAAGAGAAACTGTCGATTCACGTGACACAGCCCTGTATACGAGATTGGCTGGTTTCTGATAGTCATTCTAAGGGAGACGCCTAATCCCTGATACCAAATCAACCACGGCGGTGTACTAAGCCTATCGCCATCTATGGAGTAGGGGTGCACTAGGCGCCCTAGATGTTTAGCTAGATCCAAAGGGTGTATAAATTGACGAAGCAACCAACAACCCCAGTGGGTTATGTGGTCAGCAGATCTTCATGCTGCCTTGTGTGTTAGACCATTTGGTTAAAGGCTTGGACTAAGGTCTCTTCAGTCATCCCTCTGATACGGTCTGCGAAACTGGCTAGTGTCGAGCTCACAAAAGTATCATGGATCCCGATGGATCATCATCATCATAGCTCAGCGTTAAACAGCAAGGCAAGCCTCACTGACCGCTGCCTTTCCCCAGAGTAACACGTTTCTATAAAAAGAGTGGATATCAAAGGATAACAAGGGTATTGACCTACACAGGCGGGAACAGATAAGATGCTGCTGCAGCCAACACACGGAACACAGTCTAACTGTACAAACGCACGTGTTTTCAAAGATTGTGATCGGCACTGTTCACGGTTCACTTACATATCATTCAGTGTCTCCAGCCAAGAAGTCGACGAGTCTTTCGAACCCCAATTACGAAGGCGTGAGACAGCTGATTCAAATAACATCGCTGTACATTTTCTCATCCCACGTTGCCACGCCATCTGAACGATTAGGTTTCTCGACCAAAGCCTTTGGTTCTGACAAGAACCTGACCGCAAGGCAGCGGTGAATACCTGAGTGGAAGCCCATCTACTTGGATCAATTATTTTTCCAATCGTATTT
>LUCM01004350.1:139771-164557 GCA_008360955.1 Fasciolopsis buskii | reverse complement strand
ATTTACTGACGACTGTCTTAACTGGATCAAACCCCCAAACGTGGAGGCCCAGAGACTACTCATGTCATATCCTATCCCTTTGACCTCCAGGCCATGATTCGACATTTCGTGCTTGAGATGAGCCATTCCTGTAAAGCTCGTTGATCATGGAGGATCACGCAAGCCGTCGCATCACGTCAACATGTTAGTCCCGTTTGTACAGCTTGGATGTAATACCAAACAGTGGCCCTCTGACAGTGTGAGGGAAAGGAATCAGGACTTCTTTGGTTAATCTTAAAGATTCCTGTAGAAAAATGCTGCATTGTTTGCCAACAATTTATCTTTTCTCAAATTGTGCGGCCGAGACACTTTCATTCGCCAAAGCTGCGCACCATGAAATCAAGCGATAGTAAAGGTCCATTTTTAGCGAACTATCTTTGTGATGGTGTTTCGAAGCTCATAAAGCATTGGAGATAACGGTGATTTATTATATGTTTCATGTTTCGATCTGTTTCAACAGAAAAGGAATAACTCATGCGTTAATATGAATGTGAAACGGTGTAGTTGATAATACAGCAAAAACATGAGTGGACTTAAAGTTGCGCCTTTCCTTGAAGTGGAACACATTCTAGTTAGATTGGTGACAAGCGCTTGTGTAAAGGGTTCCGATTTATTGCGTTATTTTTGTTGTGTTCGTCTATTCCTCTGTTTTGTCGTTGGCCTTACACCCACCACAAAATAGGAAAAGACTACAACATTCACTACCCAAAAAAATTCTAAGAGGCCAAATAATCAGATAAAATCATAGCCCGAAGCGGGGTTGTTATTGGCACGTTAGCGTCTTTGACTTTCAAAAACGTGCTCCCATTAAAGAAAAAGATTAACACAATAGAATTGGAACGAAATTATAAAGTCTGCACCCCCAAATTTAAAAGAGGCTTTCGGGGTAACTTCTTCGGTCCAATCGTGGAAAGAAAGAATAAAATATACTTGGGTGATAAGCATCTTGGAGGTAGAAGCAGAGAAGATGGGAAGGTCCAGTTATTATAAACGTTGTCTTCAGTGTCTATTAGAGATCCTGTGTGATATAAAAATGGCTTGTAACACTTCTCTGAATAACCTTATTAGATGGGTCATTTTTTGACGTGCCCCTTTTGAAATATGACCTGACGTGATGTGCGTACTAGGTAGGGAGTTTGTCAGTTTCTCAAGTAGTTTAAGCAAGCACTTGTTGGTAAGGGTTGTAACGCTTAAAGTTCCTTCTTTCTTTTGAAAAAAGTGGATGGAAAATGGTTTGATTCTTTAACGACAGAACGGTTCATTTCATAATTATCAAGCAATTCTTGTTTCTCTCTTGAAATTCTTGTTTGGATTTAATGGTATACCCTTTTTTGAACGGTCCAGGGTGCTCAACCCTTTGGGATTGTGCCACACTGGGTTGGAATGATCAGATAAAAACGCACACTTGGAGATGCGTAAAATTGTTTGGTGGCCATCTATGGAGTTACAGTAGTATTAAGAGGTTTAAAATAAAAATGTTCTGAGTCTTTAATAATCCGGTCAGCGGAACATGAAATCCAGTACATATAGAAGGAAAAGCGCAACTCTATTGTGAAAAGACTAATCGGCGGTGGCGGAGTAAGTGTTCTAATAAACTAGCTCGCCATCCACATATGTTTTCTGCAACGCCTCACCAAGACATGTTAAAAACCCCATTTTTGCCATTTGGGACGGTGACGCTAAACTACCAATTTGGAAACCGGAATGGGACATTACCGACTTTTCATTTATAAGCCTGTAACGTTGGATCTTCCCAATTGATATTCTTGTTAAGTGTCTTTGATGGATCGCCTTGGAGAAGTGCAAACGGGGAAAATGAAATGATTAGTCCCTTAAGATTTTCCAGGCCCGTGTACAATATGTATAATTACCATTCCTTTCCCAGGGTCACTCATGCTTTGATGAAGAATGCCAGCTTTTGGAGGCCCTGCAGGCTTGACGGCCAACAATTAACTCTTGCAGGGAACCGAAGTGTTTGACCCCTGTAAAACATACCATGGCTGGGATCGCACTCCTTGACGTATGCGTTTCAAGTCAGCGTAAGCCATACCTAAAAAGATTCGAATTGTCTGGGAAATCATAAAGCTCATTACCGATAAGATGGCTAATATAGGTTCTACGTTCATTGCTACTTTTCTGTAGTCCACCGATTTCCCTGTTGAAATCCGGTCTGATGCAACGGGTCTTCAGGACATGCAAAGTTGGTCCATAATCAGCGTTTTTTTGGCTTTTTCCCATCATCTGGTTCTGGTGTTTCCAAAAAGTGGAAACTCGTTTTCCTAACAAACTGCTGTCAAGGACTTCCTCACGACCCCGCAAGAAAGCCAAAGTTTTGACCGAACCACTGCCTAGTGAGTCTGTGATCGACTGATAAGTGTTTTAATTGTTGTGTTTTTTGTACGTTCCATGATAAGCGCGCCAAGCATGCACTGCTGGTTTTCTTTGGGACTATTTGACCGTCCCCATTTCAGCTGTGGTAACCATACTTGTCCTCAGGAATCACAGTCTTGTTTCAGTGGGTTTCTCCTCAAGCGTCTAGTGGCACTTAGCATCCAAAATCCAAAATCCGCCCTGGACGTTCTATTTCGGAAGCCCGGCTTCCCATCACCACTGCGGTTCAAACAAAATTGGCATTACTGCTCTCCTTAATACCGCCATTCCGCACTACAGTGCATCGTTTCTGATGCGAATTATGCTGCAGCTTGCCTACATCTGACGCCAAGTCCACTAACCCCGATTGTTGTCGAACGTCTATGTTATACGATTTGTTCGCAAAGCATGAAAGAAGTATCCGAGGATCTAAGAACTTCCCGGTGCTGCTAGGGCGTCTAGCCGCTAAGCAGAAAAACGATTAGGGTTCTTCAACCAAGGCCTTTGGTTCTGACAAGAACCTGACCACAAGGCAATGGAGCATGGCTGAGTGGAAGCCCATCTACTTGGATCAATTATTCTTCCACCCGTTTTTCCGACTGAGCTGTCAGTTCAAATCAACCACCGACTTGGAGGACCAGGAGCCTACTTCGTTAGGTCTCTACCCATTGGCCTTCCAGGCATGATTGGATCTTCGGCTTGAGATAAGCCATCCTGCATAGGTCGTTGGATCATGGAGGCACGCAAGCTGTCACACCACTTCCAGGTGCCGTCTCGCTGTGATAGATATCCGGCGACGTGGAGCTTGAGGATAAAAATCGGTCATGATTTATAAACTGCCTACATTATTTCTTTTTCTTTCCCCTTTCTCGCCGAATATCCTCGTCCTTCGCGATGGTTTAGGTGGCATTATGATATATGATATGATATGATACCCTCAGCCATCTAAATAAGTAGAACAGAGAATCACCTGCGTCATCGACTCGCCGCATTCATCCTGATGTGAGTACAGAAGGCAACGAAACCGGTATTACACCTATTACGCTGGCAAAAAAATACTAATGCATTAGGTCATTTGTTGCACAACACCCATTACCAAAGACTGCGCCATTCCTTACCAGTCGTTTATTATCAACTGCTGTAGAAGCAGCCGAATACAAGCTGTGAAGAGATGACAAAAACAGCTGATACAGGAGCAAACGAAACGAGTTAAGCTGTAACCTCGACGTAAACATGTGCAGATGCAAACTTTACTTGCTTGTATTAGGCAGATTCGCAGACTAAGTCCTCGTGTCGGTCCAGCTTGCTTCATCATTTGCAAACTGAACAACATCCAATTGAATCCGGAAGACCTGAGTGAAGTAATATTTTGTCGGGCCTCAGTCAGGATGGTTCTCCGTTTCCATTCGGTCAGACAGGGGAGCTAGGATGAACTGCACCCATTAGACCTACAAACTTGGTCACTGGCCAAATCCGGGTGAAAATGGACGAGGTAAGATGAGCTAAGCTTCTCATCATCTGAACATTTTAAGGGCTCAACTAATTTTTGACTGGAAAATCCATCTCTGTGACTAATTGAAGATGCAACCAAAAAGAGTGAATTTATTGAGCAAACCAAAAGCCTCGTCTTCCCTACTCTTCCAATCCCTTGTTAGCTTCGATCGGTTACGTCTACGAACAAAATCCTGACAAGTCAGGAGCAGTTTTGGTTGCAAACAATATCGCATATGAATGAGAGAAAAAATTGCCCCGGGTGCACGCGACCGATTTGGCAATTATTGCTGCTCTTCCGGGGTATGTACAAACTCGGTGGATTTGTGTGCAATCATGCCCACGACCACATTGGTTCTCACATCAGATTCTCATTTGAATCACTATCAGTGCTCACTGGATGGTAAATCTACACATGAACCACAAGGCTGTTCTCGGCTAACTGATGAAAATCGTAAACGAATCCTTTTTGCAGTTTACTGATGGACTCATGCACATTCCTGGGGATATGTATGCAGTTTCTTTTTTGGTTCAATTTGTTTGTAAGTATTCAACTGACAGAAAGAAATATGTATGTACGATTACTCATCTGCCTTTGGTTCTTTACCTAGTTCCATTTTACCTGACGAATTGCAACCATTTGTTTAACGTCTATATCGTGAATGGCTGAGCGGCCAGTTCTTCCAAATATGGAACGAAGTCAAACAGATAGGAAAACAATCAACAGCGTAACCTACCGGTTGCGGTGTGCTAGAAGGTGCGGCTCTATCACCTTCACTTTTACTAATTGCTTCGATGAAGACTGTTAACGGTTATTAGATCGTCAGATCAATGGCATTTTCACCAGTAAATACATATTGTACTGACACATCAATCATGTGACGAAGTGAATTACTCATTCGCTCCCAGTTTTGTTTGAATGCGCCACAGTAGATGATGGTGTGTACACCAAATGGTTGTGATCTGCAAACCGATCAAAACAGAAGGTAGTCAGTGGGCGAGTGGATCTGCTCTTACTGCTACTGCAACTATTGCCATTAAATGTTCGAAGCGGGACTACATTTCCGAAGTTTATCGTCGAAGTTCAAAACACACCTGACGGATGCTTGTTTCGAAGACCAGTTATATGGATTGAAAGGCCACCCTAAAATGTTAGTGTTTCAACATTAGCAATAACCAGCTCCGGGATCTTGTGCATGTTGCCCAAAAGGTGTGCCAAGGCACCCAGGCTCCCAGGCGTGGAAAATCACGGTGGCATGATGCTTTTGTCACAATGCGATTTTCGATTTTCTTTTATAAATTTTATCTTCGTAATAGCTATAGAAATGAAATTCCGTATTCAAACATTTCACGCGACTAACATAAAGTACCAAGAAATGGTTATGCTTTGATCGAAAGCACTGCGAAGATCCAGGGGTTCTCGCTGGGTTCATGTAAAGAGCATACCTTTCTTTACTGATTCTAAATATCTTGCCTTCATTGTGAGTACAAATCTTTCTTATGGCAGTATCACTCTCGGCCCCACATCAGACATTCAACACTACCGGGTCTGTCTGTTTATACTGGAGTATTTCATGAATGCGGAATTGACCTGCAGGTTGAAAATACTCATTGAATTAATGAGTTTCAAGCTGATTGATCGAGGTTTGGCATAAATCTGCGAGACTGAAAATTCACTCTCATCATAGTGAGCGTTTTATCCGTCCCAGTGTGTGTAGCACTTCTTCGCCTATCACTCTCCTCGTTCGTTGCTTCTGTTGACCTGAATTTGGGTTAAATAAGGCATTCACACTCAGATCATTGTGATTTCGTGTGTTTGTGTGTTTGTGTGTTTGTGTATCGTATGTATGTGACCTTGAACTTAGTACATATGTTTGTTCTTCGATCAGACAAGTACTTGCTACCACTGGTCTCTGAACCATTGAATAGTGCAGAATTACAGAAACTGAATAAGCAAATCAAAAGCAAAACCTGCACCGCAAGATTTGCCTGTTCGGAGTATAGTTCACGTGACTTAGTGCAGTAGTGTAACGGCCACGAAAAGTGAGTGATAAGGCACAGGAGACCGTAAACGATTTCAATGGTCGAATTGATTTCCACGAGATTTGACCAACGCATCATGCACCAATGCAATTCCGAGCAGACTAGCACATCTTCCTACTGCCTTTGTGCTCACGTCATCTCGGTCTGCGTATCCCTCAAGTGAACTGAAACCAACAGTTTCTATTAGATCTAATAATAATAAATAAATAAATAAATAACAACCAATGCACACAGCATTCGTCTGACGTGATCGATAACATGCGCATAGAACAATGCTATAACGAACTAGGAAAATCGAATGGGGTTTGCGAAGCCTTGTAATATACTCGTATCTGATTGCGTGCGCTTATGGAGGTTCGGATTCAATGCTGAAAATTCAGTTTTATTATGAGCACGAGTTAGTGCTGATAGGTCATTCGAGTGAACAAACCACCGGGAGATTTTAGCTATTTTGTTCTATAGAAAGCACCTATTTTAGCAGTCCGGATGAGCGTCTACAACCCCAAGACTGCATTTAAAGTTCCTGAACATACTGTGCCAAAGACCATGGCAAGTGAATATATATATATATATATATATATATATATATATATATATATGTATTAACGGGACTTCCAGGTGCTCAGGCCTATCTTCCCCCTCTGGGTGGGGTAGTTGCAATATTGGTACTTGAAATAGCAGTAAAAATTTGAAGGGTAGCAAAAAAGCTTGCGAGCTGACTGTTATTACGTACTGGAGAGACTCTAACCGGAACTGCACAGCTGAAGACAACGAGAAGGCCATAGCAACTGGATGACAAGTTTGGGTTTATTTACAAATCACGTGTTTGCACATAGCCTGTAAAGAATGGTCTGTGATAAAGCATCTACGGAGCAGTGACACTTGGGGAATGCTTATAATTCCCGCGCGGTTTTGATTGGCTCGGTGCATGCGCAGGCTACGAAGAAGTGAACCAGCCTGTATCACGTGGTTTGCTCATAGATTCATCACAGTGGTCTCGAATCGAAGCCGTTTAGACAAGTGGCCCTGTGTTATTCACAAAATCTTTTGTCGAAATAGCTCTGATTTATCCATAAGTGGCACTGAAAAGTAGCCCGATCAAATCGCTATTTTCATCTCGTCAATCAGTCTGCGAATTGCTTGCTTCTTGAATGATGTCTCTGTATATCAAAGCGTTTCTGGTATGCCGCAGAACATATTGCTATAATTAGACAACTCAATGGTGCGATCAGCTGATTTGATTACCCTGTTTACGTGAAGACCAACAGAAGTTTATTTCTTCAGGCCGGAGGTNCATTCAATCTCCTACCACTTAAATACTGGTTTGTCACACTCTCACTGTTAAGTACGACAAACGAAGTTCCGCCCTCTCAAAGGTCGCTGCTAAAATAGTCATACAAATATCACACTAAGAGTACTTCTGCAGTCTAATTTGCTTCATAGGGTTGCTATGTTGACTGGATGCATTATTGGATCAACTTAATAAGTGAAACTGGCCAAATCTTCACAAGAATGAGAACTAGATTGTTTTTTGAGTACAAAAATGTTCTGGTGGCAATCAGAGCTTGGGACGACGAAAGACAGCAAATGACCGATTCAAGTCACCCGACTGATGCTTTTTGTGGGGCGCTCCTTGCACAGTCGATATTCTGCATAATTTATTGATTTTTCCATTGCCTACGCCTCAAATCACAAAAGTCTGCCTCTGAGTCAACCTACTTCACCCCAGCCATTCGGTTGCCGCTAGGTGAGTGTGAGAATAATAGTGACTGACAGTTTTCGCTTACTTACCATATACCTTTGCATGTATTTGTCCTTTGGCTTCAGTTGGATAGGTCTTTGGTCTGCCACTTTGTGCAGTCACTCCACACAGACTTCAAAAAATGACAGTTTCAATTTACAAAACTGCATCTGCTTCCATCAATCAGCTGGTAGTAAAGATACTTGTAAGAAAATCCGGAAAAACTTAACCGTCCGATAACAATAAAGTACAGTTGTTCAGAAATCAATCGTGAGATGGCATGAACTTTTGCAAACCTTAGTGTTCAGCACTCACCTAGACAACATAGCTCAATGTCAGCGCATTCTGAGACAACTGCCTAAAGCAATCATGAACTTGGCATGTAATTTACGCCAACGCAAAGTCCATTTTGATGGTGTGAAATGGGCATTTTTCCGACCACGTAGACCAACGTCAACCAGGTTTGTTGTGCCATGTGGACAAAAAACAAGACGCCATGGCTTCAGTGATTTTCATACTTACAAACCGGCCAATCAGAACCCTAGCGACACAGGTTCGAAAGACCGAATTCATCCACTCCTAATGGTCAAACTCTGTTCCCGAAATGATGTCTTGGTCTGACTGGTAGAAAATAGCTACAAAGCTTTCGTTTCATTTAGATTTATTTCCATAAGAATTAAGCAGAGTAATAGCATTTGGAGAATTAACTCCAACGTGATTTCTGATTGCTTCGGTCTTTCTGTTACTTTTGTCTGCTTAGTATCCGTTCGGTGCGGCTCCGCTACGCGCTGAAATGTTCAGTCGAAATAGCTCTGATTTATCCATAAGTGGCACTGAAAAGTAGCCCGATCAAATCGCTATTTTCATCTCGTCAATCAGTCTGCGAATTGCTTGCTTCTTGAATGATGTCTCTGTATATCAAAGCGTTTCTGGTATGCCGCAGAACATATTGCTATAATTAGACAACTCAATGGTGCGATCAGCTGATTTGATTACCCTGTTTACGTGAAGACCAACAGAAGTTTATTTCTTCAGGCCGGAGGTGCAACTGTTTCTAATACGTCAATTCGGTAGTGTCTAAAAGGGTCTTAGCCCACTCGTTCGTGAGGTTCTGGTTGCCGAGGCTGGCGTTCAGGTCGCCACCATTTCATCACCAGTGACCAGATGACATCGTCAGCTTATATATGCTCAGTCTCTGTTCTGCATCTAGGGGTTTGCCATTTGCTCTAATCTTGGTCCTCCTCGACAACCTCGGACCGGTAAAGGAAGTGCAGCATGTACTGGGACAGAGATCTTCGAAGGGGTTAAGTAAAATGACTGAAAAGTATAGAAACCGAAAAACCAACGTGATCCAAAGCTAGTAAGAGTATCAGCCAGCATCAGTTACACAACGAAACCAATATGGTGATATACAGGATAAGTGCTACAAAAATTTTATTTTTCTTTCTTGACTTGTGCTAATCTGACCTCTGAAATCTAAGGTGAAAACCAGTGACAAACCTGTGAATACAAAACAGTGCCACTAACTGCGCGCATGCGCTAACGATCTCACTTCTACCGGTGATGAAATGTTTGTGGTCTAGATGCCAAGTTCGGTAGTCCGAATCACATGAAAACTGACAACATGAGTTACAGACAATAAAATGTTTTTGAGTTCACAGTGAAGCGGGTCAAAGGCAAGCAAATGTTTGAGTCTAAGCTCGAGTTCTGTCCCGGTGGAGGATAACCCACAAGAAACGAAATCGTTTTTATCGCCTTAGACCACCCTTTGCAGGGCTTATCACCGCCACTCAGATTTATTGCATTTATTCTTCTCCTTCGTGTAGCATCTTTCCTCAGCCTGGGCACACCCGGTGTCGGTAGTGGGAAGCTAGCCCCGTCTCAATGTGTCGGGGTCGTAATCAAATCGACCTTAGGTATCACCGAAGCGACTCTTGTCATACCGAGTCCAACGATCATCACAGAACAAGAAAATGTTACCTTCATTACCCGGCTTGGTTACACGGTCTCTGTAAGGCATAACCGCTTTTCTGGACAAGGATGCATTGAGTGAAACGCAGCAACACTAAGAGTACTGTTCCCTAGCTTAGACGCACATGCATTGGAAGGATCACGGCTCTGCCACAACAAGTCCGTATGTTCAATTTTACTTCCAGTACTACTCAATATGTACATAGCCGAACATCTGTATTCAACTCCTTCACCACGTCACGGAAAGTAGTCGATTTTGTTTCAGGGACAGCATGAAGTTCAAAAGTGGATCATCCAGACTGAACGTGAAACTGAAAGTGGAAAACAGTGCACACATTAAACACAATTATCATGCATACATACAAAGCCCATGTAACAAGTAAATCGCATTACATCGTTCAAGCCCAATCCCTGAAGGGGAAACGTCGTCTTTGTGGTCAGTGTCCGAACAGACGGGCAAAGCAAGAAGAGATCAGCCCCTGGGTTTGTCTGAATTCAATTCCGACACAGTCTCGTACATCAGACCCCAGACAGGTCGGAACATGCATGGCCCTCACGCCGAAACCATGCCACCTGGAGCGATCCTAAAGGACTCGGTAAATATGCCAGAATCTGCAGATGGAAGTCGATGTGTAGTGTACCAGGAGCATAACCTACGTCAGCAACATCCAACCTAACGCAGGTTCTGCGTGATCCGTCATTTGAACAAATTCGATCATTTGTAACATTTTCGCACCACTATTTCGCTCGCCTGTAGCATACGGATCTAATCGACTATTGCTAAAAAATCGCGTACAAGTTATTCTGTTACACGTGTGCCCGTCTAAGATAGTGATTTGAAGAAAGATATACACGAGTCCATTCCGCGCTAGTTAGTAAACACAAAAACCGTTGGGAACCGAAACGGAGTTCGCTTATCAGTGGACAATTATCAATTGTTGGATCGAAAACCACTGTGGCCGCATGCAAACCGCCAGTCAAACTGATTCCAACAGCTGAAACAATATCGTGTCTTCCTGTTATGGTGCATGTGAAACACGTACGCAAAAACCAGATCCAAGAAACCAGACTATTTCTACGGCACGCTAAGTTTCCCCAACCCGGGAGGGGAAACCGAAATCCAACATTACCGTATTATTTTCCCTGTCGTTTAGGAATTCAGCCTAAAGTATTCGGGTTTGTGTTGAAAATATTTGAAATTTGATAAATCAATTACTTCCCCTAAAAATGATGTGACAAAATGCATTGACCGTACTTGAAATCCTAATGATGAACTCGGTCACTCTCACTAAACCATGGATGCGGACCACCGATGGGCACCAGAATGACTTCGACCAAAGTTACACAAATGAAGACAATTAGAAGCCCACCGCAGTTGGAAGACATTCGCTTAGGGTTTTATGTGCAAATCAAGTGTTTATGCCCAAACTCTGAGGAATCCTAATTGATGGAATACTTTCGGTTCAGTGGCATTCCATGCATGTTTAGACTTCAAGATTGCCTATCGCCAGAGTTCTCATTGGTCGTTTGTCTACACAGGTTAGCGCGAAGCTGTACCGGGTTGTATCACGTTACTTGCACATAGAGTCATCACACAATCACACAACTGCTAGCGTATTATAAAGCAGCAAATCGGTAAATAGTACGTTTGGCAGAATGTGCGCGCAGATTTATTCATGTGACATAAGACAAGTTTCAATCCTATGTAAACCAGTATTCCATTAGCCAATCGGATGACAGCCCCAAGAAGCCTTTTCACAATTAAAAATAATTCAAAATTAGCCTAATTAATTAAAACTCCTATTACTTTCTAATCCCTTTACTGATTCCAACATGTGGCATATTGATCTGAAATGAGTGCGCTTTTATCCATTTGCAGTTGTCAGCAGTCCGCGACAATCACGGAAGAGACCCATTCCTCAACAGGAGAATAACACAAACATTCGAATAAAATTTCATCCGTGATTAGTCGGACTGGTTGGGTTCTTACCACAATCTTCGTTCCTCCGTATCATAACATGTCATAAAGTGGGCTGAAATGTGAAGTCGCCAACTGCTATATTTTCTTTTAGTTTGATGTTGTGCGGTTGACATAGTGAAGCCAGGGGTGACAGGGAAGTCTTGTGAAATTGCCAGGTTTGGTCATGTACATTGTCGGGCATTCGGCCTGTAGACCGACGGTGCCTCTTCGATGCCTGCTGGCGGGGTCGGATTTAGGCAGATAATACGCAACTGGATTTTTTACTATTTTTGGTGTTTTGTCGAGCTTGTCGCCACGGGAAATGTCGTTATTTTGATTTACCAACCCTCATCGCTTGTCCACTTATGAATGCCTCAAGCAAAGAAGCAAAAAATGCTGACAAATCCGGAGAAGAATTGTCATACAGTCAATTAAGAGGATCTCAAAAGTTTTGAAAAGCTGTGATGTTCTAAGCCCACATAATTGTTTCCTAATTAAGTCCGACCATTATGTTTGACCTATAAATGGCATACTTCCCACAGACGGTCGGCCAAACATTTCCAGTAGATGTGTAGTCAGCGGTGGTCCTTCGCAATCATAGGTTTTTCATCAGCTTTGACTATGGATCCCTCTGGTGTTCGTAAACTTGATCTTTGCCTCCAGTTGGTGATCATTTAGACTAAGAGGTATGGCTCCTTGATCTGTGTGCCTGTTTCATTCGATGTGAATGTTCGGATTAAAGTGGTGGTAAATGTTCGGTGCATCTGAGAAAATTGAGCGTTCATCTAGATGGAACATTGAGATCCTGAGGTAGAGTGAGTCGGGCCCACCTATACGGAAGCAAGGATGAAATGTCAACTAATGCTGAGCACCTAAAGGGGTTTTCTTCCAAGCCGTGATCGAGCTATGCAAAGCCTAATCTAAGCTGCTTACACACACCCTGCTTTACCAAGTGCTTAAAACCAATGAATTTGTGAACCTCTTTTTAAAATTATGATAGCGAATTTTTATTGTCTGAGTCAGGGGACTGTTGAGGTCATTCTGGGCATGGGCAATAGTTCCTAACCACTGATGCAAATCCCCTAATTGTATCGATTTACAAAATAGGTGATAGGTCCCCTGTGAAAATCACATTGGGATTAGCTCGGTAAGAGTCGGACTGAAACAGCTCGCTTTTATTATTCTCCGCGTATTATCCAATGCAAGGTAAAGCTGTGTGCGTGAGAATCAAGCCAGCGTCTAGCCCTGTCCGGGTTGAATACATCACAGCGTCTCCGTACGCCTAGTCCGACCGACTATCTCTGTCTTTCTCGGCTGGAAGTGGCACTCATTTCAGTTGGTCGTGCAGTTCTGTGGTGATGCTGTAGGATGCCCAGGAGAAATTTCTTTCATTTTTCTAACTTCTGCAAGCGAACAGTTGAAGCCCAGTTCATAAATAAGACTATCTTTCACCGATATTCACCACGAGAAAGGGTGTCCGTCAGAGTTGCCTCCTTTTACTCTCTCCTTCTAACTTTGTAACTGACGTGACAACAGAAATCGTCCCGTCATAGCGTAAGTGAAAGGGTATTGACGTCTGTTCAGACAAGATATTTTACTACTGACTGAGTTGCAAATACGTCCCAGTCGTCTGGATGAAAGTGTACCCACTTTTTTGGATACTGTTTAGACTTTCAAAATCCAAACTTCTGCTAAAGGATCGGACTGACCCGAAGCCCAAACTTGCCCTTGCAGGGAAGCAGCTAAGTGGGGCGGACCTGTTTAATTACTTGGTTAGCTGTATCTCACCTTGTGTTCTCATATCGCATAGAGTGCTTTTGCGGACACAAAAGTGTGATTGCCGTTTGCTATCTTGCGGGATCTGTGACACCGGCTTGACATTCGGTTACCCATCACAGGTCGAATGTACACAGCAACAAAGAGGTTGGTTCTACTACATGGCTCCGAGACGTGGCCGTGGAGGGCAAAATGCATGAGGAGACTTGGAGTGCATGCACACAGACCTTTTCGCAGTTTTACTAATGCGAGCTATAGTCGTCTAATTGGAAATTCTGGGCTTATGCTTATGGTATTTCCCTTTAGTGTTCAATCAGTCGAACAGACAATGAATTTGAATAGATTGCAGTACACACTTTTCTCCGAGGCAGGTTATGGTTGGAAGGCGGGTGTGAGTGGTCATTTCATGACCTAGCATAGTTCGAGTTAGGTTACTGGGTTCATTGCTAGGGAAATTCTCCGAAACGGTGCGACACTGTTGAATTCCGCCGTCGATAGCCTTCTCAACTTGGAAGTGTTTATGCTCTTCTACAGTCCTTTTGTCCTACAACCCTTTGTTTTTTTCAATCTCTGTTATTCGGTGCTGTGAGCTAGCAACCTAAACTAGAACAGGTTAACTATTGCACAATTAAAACTGAACTGAATTTGTTCCTTTCAAGAAAACTGTAGTTGTTTTCCGGCTTACCGTGATGAGTGCTTCAAACTTCTTTTGTTCAAGAAGCCTTATACTGTTGTGGTCTACCGGTGTTCCTGTTAGTGTCCACACAGCTACCGCTTCGTTTTATGACCGGTTACCTTTTATGAGACGCACATTGCAGATTCATAGGAACAGTGTTTTCCAAACACATTGCAGATAATCTTCGCAATAATCGGATAAAACTTACTCAAAGTGCTCGGAAGAATGGGTCAAAGAAAATGTGGTTCATCTTTATAGATAAATTGAATCACTAGTACCTTATGACACCTAACCAGCCACTAAATGCTTCGGTAAATCTCTGTGCGCTGGTTCAAAACACTTCAGTCTGCCACAAATTATATCCGAATTATATATTCGATAATTGGCATGTGCTGAAGGCGATCATCAGTATGGCTTTGGCAGCTAATGGTTCATTGGATCAAAGTGTTCGTTTTCCGGCAACTTGGCATGTGTTCACTGGTCTCCCACCCTCTTCCTATTTCGTACACACGTATGTACACTAAAGAGCTTTTATTCCGGCCAAGTCTGTCTCAGGCAGAGCCTCAATCCACGTCTCGCCTTTTCATCAAAACAAGCTGACTTGACTCACCGATATCTGGTAAATAACACACTGCAAGGACTCGGATCAAATGAGGTCGCGTAAGCACATCGTTCTTCGTCCCGATTCCAGGACAAGATTGAAAACGGTCGGGTGGTCATGAGCAGTACAGAGGCAAGAGGAGGACTCACGGAAATAAAAGCTATCGAATAGCTTGTGCGTCCAGGTTGATTGAAAACAGTCGATCAATAAACTTATCGAACCCATCGATTTTTGATCAATAAGTAGGAAAAGTGTTGATCGAACTGCTGCCATTTTGTACGGGATCCAAGCAGACTGAGACGATCGAATAAATTTGCTGGATTTAGTGGCCGAGGTCTTTGGGCGTAACATTACCAAGCTGCCCAGAGTAGAGCCTTTGGTCTTTTAAGGGGCCCATAACGACAACCTTTAGCTATCCAGCCCTTGACCACCAAGGGAGCCACATGAAGCACATGGTCCGTAGCCCATTAAGGAATAGCGACTGGTTGCTCTGTTCATCCGCCTCTAGGATTAGACCAAACATCCTGGATGGTCAGCACACCCCTTCACCACAGAGGCCGACGAGCATACAGCCGCATGCTTCGCATGCGGTCCTTGGTTGGTTTAAATCAGAGTTCATTCATCCGCTCTAGGCTGACTATCAGGAGTCAGTCAGTTCAAAGTAGAGCACTGGCGTTTAGCCTTGTTTCGCACGCTTCACGTGGAGCACTTCCGTCAAGAGAAGGCAGCAGGACATCCTTATCAAAGACTATTTGAGCCGTCCTTTCATTTGCAGGTACTTTCAGATGGGTACTAGACAGGTAACCATCTCGGAGTTTGAAAGCAACCATCCGCAGCCATACTGAGATGCTTGGAGCTGGAGACTATCAGAATAACAACTTAATTAATACAAGCAGTTTTACAAAAGCCCTCAACACAAGAATGTCTGTAGGATGTCCAGTTGGCCGAAATTTTAGGTACCTTCGGTAGCCTTTCTCAAGGCAGGTTTTCCCATTAAATGATCCCACTTAGCAGCTATATGCTAACCGGTATCACGAGGTAGTTTGTGCATGTGGATATGTGAAATGTGTCTCCAGACCACAGATGGTTGAGTGTGTGCAGGTGTATAAGTGTGGGTGAGTAAGCAGGTATCAGCTTCCAAGTTAAGCTGTAGGGAGGGGCAAGAGACCTGGTTTCTGCCCCCGTTGTCAGTATCAGCTTAAGTCGGTTGCATACTCCGGTTGTAAGGTTTCCTTCTTTGCTAACGACGGTGGTCCGGTCTAAATGCTGTAGATTTTTACCACTTCGTTCCTACTGATGTATATCGCTTGGTTGCTGGCTTGCGACGTTTCTGCGTACGAACGCTCAGTATGGGTTCGGAATCCACATTGCATACTTTTGGTGTTGCCGTAGTCCATTGTGCGGCTTTGAGCCATGACATAAAGTGCAACTGGTGAGTCGCGTTCTAGTTTGATGAAACCGTTCTGTCAGCAGGTCGGGACTCCTGTGTCCGTTTATGCTTCATAATCCTACCCTTCAGCTGCTTACAGATTTGCGTGGTCTATTCTGTTAGGCAGTCATTGCAACTGATTGTGATAACGCAATTACTACGGTGCGATGTGTGCACTGTCTTTTGATTTGGTCAGTTTTCGTTGTACTTTGTTATCCACGCGGAAAGCTGTGCGGATGTCGTATTGGCTGAGGGTTTTTCTAATGGTCTCCGATGTGTCTGATCCGCACAGTGTGCCGACGGTGGCTAACCGGTCTTCTTTTCTCATTAATCCATTTGCCTTTGCTTTTCTATAGCTCACCTCATGCTAGCTATGTCACTCAGTTGTTATTTTGCAGTGCACTATTTAGCCGTCGGAGTTCTCGACCGCGCGCTGTTCTTTTGATGCAGTTTCTCACTTCGGTTGGCTGGCGACGAAATGAGTGATCTTTGTATACATGTGAGTGGGCCGAATAAGTATTTCGATACCTTCCAGAATGGTTGGGTTTTCCGTGAATGCTTATGTTGGAAGTACGTACATTATTTACTTTCGAGTGAAAATTCATAAACCTTATTGTCATTTCACCGTTCACCGACTCCTTTGTAAATTTACTCGGGTCCCATTGGCTGTTCACTCAACGCAGGAAGTCCTTTTCGTATTGCGTTTCATCATTACGAATGTGTCATCAGTGCACCCTAGGTAGATGTGCGGGGCGTTGCCGAACGATACCAATACTTTGGATTCAGCAAGATGTAGGTAAAGGTTGGCAATGACTGTTGGTATAGGGGGAACTATGGCAACCCCTTTGAACTGTCTGCATAATGTGGCTTGAAAGTGAAGTAAGTGGAGGTGGGACACAATTATACGCCTGGAATAATTTCGGCAGGAGTTAGACTGCAACATTTCTCCAACGAAGTGTTCGTTATCAAAGTGGAATGCAGATAATCTAAATTGTTCTCAGTGGAACGTTTGTGTGTAAAGATGTTACATCGAAACTTACGGTTGTTTCATCCCTTTCTGGTTTTATAATATAGGCAAAGTCAGACGTTTCACTGACTCTACTTACCACAGTCTTTTCGTAAGGTTTCAGTAGACCAGTGAGGTATTTCGCCAACATACGTGTTCTGCACGGTGCATAATCAACGAATGGGCGGATGTGTACATCAGACTCGTGAATGTTTTGTAGTTCGTAGAGTCTTTTTGGTCTGTTGGTTTTGGGCGCCAATGCGAACGACAAGGAATGCCCAAGCTTTTTTCACATCAGACAGATATTTACTTAGCCGGGCTTTTGCTTTGTTAGGTTTGACGTTTTCTTTTTTTGAATTACTCTATATGGGCCATTTGTTTTTCGAACCTTTTCTTTCGTAGTCTGATCGGTTTAAAACCGTCGTCAAGTTGCCCTTATCAACTTTTATGATGCTGATAGACTGATTTTGCTCCAGGCTAATCAGCGCATTTCAATCTTCCGTAGAATTGTTAGGTATGATTGGTTTTAGAGTATTTATTATCACGCACAGTCTGAGCCTGGCTTGATCTGGTCCTTGCACAGGGGGAATTATTTCTTGAATCTTTGGAGAGTCTATGTGCAGATTGACTTTCATGTCTTTTTGTAGTATGTGCGGCTGCATTAGATTCAATTTTCGATGAGATTTTTTCCACTAGGTTTTCTGAGTTATTTTCAGTTTATTGAGACGATCTTTTTAGGGTGCCTGTTTTTGACCTTCACCATTTTGTTAAAATTGACAAACTTGGGTTGCTGACGTGACTGCAGGATTTGAAAGTAAGTAGCCGAAAGTCGGCCAATTACACTTCCTATGGGCAGTGCGGTTACTGACTTCTGTATATTTGTATAAATTAATTTATGACACGGCCCATCGATTTTTGATACACTCCTTACCTCGTTCGGTCCAGATGCGTAAGACATTCTGGTTTGTGGTGCGTCATCTGCCCTAACAGAAAGGTTGTTTTCGCGAAAGGACTTTCCAAAATTTTTTAATTAACGGATTGTGTTTGTATCATGCTTGACTGGTGACTGTCTCTAGACTGTAAATTCGCTTTCCCGATGTGCAGCACTTCACAGATTTTCCAACATATACAAAAAAATTAATCACCACACACCGAGTTCATTAGTAGTATGTGCTTTGGGAGTAGTGTAAAGCAGCTGTGTTAGCTAGTAAACGGAAACGATGAAAGTCATCTAATTTTTGTTACTTAGTGTTGGTTTCCATTGGCGAACTTATTATTCGAATACAGCGGCGTTGCGGATTGACTTGTGCAGTTACTTAGATTTATTCAACCAAAGACCTCAATGAATTTAACGGGAATTATTTTGATTCCGGTTGACACTCCTAATTTACTCCAGTGCTGACCGCGTTCTAGTGGATTAAGCGTCTAACACCCAGAGACGTCGAACTTTCGAATCCTGGACCGGTGTATCGTTTTGGTGGTAGAAAACGATTGCTGTGGCCCGGGCTCGTTACCAGACCTCACATGATTTTACGCCACTCTAAGTCTCAGGGTTATGTTTATTAGTTCCTCTCCGTCCGCGTAGGGGGTCGTAGTGGCTAAGGGGCGTGTCCCGTCGACTAAACTTATGCGCTGAGCATATTATAAAAAAGATGAAAAATTTGGATTTCTCGGCGTCTACGGTCTCAAGATAAGACTGTAATCTCTTGGCAAAGTCGACTTAGAATTAGCACAGTATACTTCTTGTTACAGTGTCTTCTTGTCCGAAAATAATCATCCTTAGTCATTGGAATTTTTAGTTTCCTTTCTCGGATTTCGATCGAATTTAATTCCCTTCTAAACTATTTTACTCGCTGAGACGTCATTGGCTGAATGGGATGTCGCATGCCTGTTGATCAGTGACCAAGCCGGGAGTCAGTGAGTCACATTAAGTGCGAAATATCGCCCCGTGAGGCGGGATTTGGCCAGCGTACAATATGTTATAAAAACGGTTATGGCCCCATTGAAACACGCAAACAAGGGGGCGAACACGACTTTTGTCGGGTGCAACATAGCAAGAAACTAATTTTGTGATGAAAATTCTTGTACATTCTTCACGCCTCTATATTAATTTACGTTTGTCATCGTTATCACTGACTTAAGTTTAACTTGATAGGTGTCATCTAATTGACTGATACTTGACTGATCTGCTGACTGATACTGACAAAACGCAAAAGCTGCCAGGACAGCTGCAGTCTTTTTGAAGTAAACAATATTACTCCAACTCACGCTTGTCATACTTTCTTCTCGTCGGAAATTCATCGATCCCAGCGGGGTTCGAACCCATACTTTAGTACGGCATATGCTCCGTAAGCTGGGTCGCAAACCCACGCCATAACATGCTCGGGAATTTTGTTGATAAAATACTTTCGGATCTTACACATCCTTTTTACAGTGATATCTCAAAGTGCTGTTCACACGATCAGTTTTTCGTTCCATACCTTCGTGGAACCAATATCTATGGTAACCCCATTGTCCCATATTTAGCACGCATCCTGACAAACCGGGATAGTGTTTCAGCCGGTTTCTTGAACAAACTGTCTTATGTGCTCAAATCATTCCCTCGACAGTTTTATAGGAGGATGTGTGTAACCGTTTTCTTATTTTAAACTATTCCTTTTGATTGAAATGTGAAATTTATATGCGCAAAAGTCTATGCTAAACAATACAATATAAGGAACAGTATTTGTCCATCTGAATTACAGATCTGTCGAATTTGGGTAATTGTATTTACTACCCGATCATGTTCTTGAATTAGATCAGGCTGATTCACGGCGGGATACTGATCAAGCAGTTAAATTACGAACAGTCCAAGCCGGTGGTTGTTGTGTACCTAGGTAATTTAGATAAGTAGCGAATGGTTCTTAAATGGAATTCCCGAATACCCTTCGAAGTGGCGTCGAATCTGGGTGAGCGCTGGACACGTGATACTAGGGTTTTAATGTAGTCCATCCGTGGATTCCAATCCCTCCTAGATCAACGAGCAATCACCTATGCATATTGATTTTTCGTCAGGTTTGCCAGTCTTCGTGTTGCCGAACTCAAACTCGAACTTCAAAACCTGAAGACCGGAAATAGATATCTTTTTTAAGGTTTCTCATCGGTAGAACTTTATTCTCTCTTTATGTGAAGTTCCAGGTCATAAGTGACCTCAGCATTGCACCATCTCCGTCGTAATACCAATCGAGGTCAGCCAGCAAAGGTCCCAGTGACCGGTTTTCAGATCGGGTAGCCTTGTTTCCGTTTACTGGTTCCGTATGTTCGGAGGTCAGCTTAAAAATGTCATAGCCAGAAAATAATACGACCAAAAATCTCCAATGCAAGTTTGTCTTGCACCAACTGCATTGGAGGGTGTCAGATTTCAGTGCAGACCGAGAAGATAATCTCAGATCAGGTCCCGAGAACGGGCATGATACCGAAGAATAGTAACACCTGGAATATGCATTCTTCGGTAATTTACTGAGCTACCAATTCAGCCCACTTCAATGCAGATATAATTTCATTAATTCCAAGAGGTTGTCATCAACATTTATTTAAACGATCACGTGTGCTGGTAAAAGAAACTTTTGTGGCTTGTTACAAACGAACACCACGTAGTAACATTGTAGCAGGTAAGATTTCCCATTGGGGGCCAAAAAAGGTCAATGGAAGACAGAAAAGAGCGGCATTCCATGAACCACTGCCCTGGAAGAGAAGTCTGATAGAACATTAAAACAAAACTCGTCACAGGAAGCAAAGTGTTCGTTGATTGCGGAACTGTCTAAGGCGAGGTCTCCTACTAGATCGGAGTATTACTTGGAAACATGCACAAAATAGGCAAATCTTCAATTGGACGACCGGCCAAAATGTCAGGGGAACAACAAACAAGAAGGAGTATCTCATAATAATACACTAATCTTCTCGGTAAATAATGAGGAACTTCCAAAAGACTTCAAGTGAGAGTTAGTAGACGATGGAGTACGCATCTCGATGAATATATTTTGACTAGGTTCAGACCGGGTGAGATTTTGTAACAGGTTTATTCAAAGTTATTTCACTGGGGCAACTTTAATGACTGCTTTGTTGTCGGCATGCAAAACTGATGAGTTACACTTTACGGAAGCTAAACAAATTCCTTTGAAAAATGACAAAATGAATGTCCCCGTATTTATATGTATCGTCATTGGACAAGGGAAAAATCAAAGGTAAACAATTATTTAGGTAGAAGAAGTGAAAATGGAAACTATACTTAGTCCCTAACAAACTGCTGCTATTATGTCGAATCGGAAGTTCACCGGAATGTTCAGGTCGGCTGTGGAAGTGAAATAACCGAAAAATGGGAGAAGGACGAACTGATACCTTGAAATGCCCCGATCTAGATGGAGAGAAAACTATAAAGACACCACCGTTGATGGTTTAACTCGCATTTTATCACTAAGTAGACCCTGTATCAATGAATGAACAGACGGCCGTAGGTTTCCGTTAAGCAATGTTCTATCGATAAGGTTAGATTCATTATTATAGTAAGGCGAACGCATACGGATATGTTTACTGGTTTGTCCAGAGAGTTGTAAACGTGCTAGTTCAGCAACTGTTAATTAATGGTTGAGGTAATTAAACTGACAATTGTCTTGGTTATTACACATGGCATAACAAGTGGAAAAATTAAGGTTCAAACGTCCTTAAGGGAGTGGAAATACATGCTACGGGATGTATTTAACCAATTTTCATCTGGCTTGATTCTCACTGGTCGCCTGGATTTTACCACCTTGTTTTTAGAACTGAAAGGGTTCATGTCCACCCGACCTAGGTACGAAGCACTCCGCTTAGGAATGGTCGCACGTACGTTAAGCACAGCAGTTGCTCTGATGTTGAGCTGTTCCTTTCTATCCCACGATAGATGATAGCTACTGTCACCAAACCTAGTTCCCGTGGCAAGTGAAAAAGGTTAAGGACAACTAATAGCGTGGAGACATTGAAAAATGACCATATTTCACCCAGAATAATTATTCCTATCGTGTCAGTTTCAGCTTGCTCGACAAAATTGGCCAAATGATTCATCTTCCCCAGTATCGAACTTACGTTGGTTGCGAATTTGGGGAGCTTGCTCTAATCAGAATTTTTTAAAAGTCATCTCGCAGCAGCGCAATATTTTCTACGGATGGCACACAGCTTTCACCTAAGTCTGACATACCTATCATAACACAAACTGCATAATTCAGCAATTATCGCGACTCTCACGGTAACAAGATATGACTTTCGAATTCTGAAAAATTCCGACCTGTACTTAAGTAAAACTATCGAGCAATATATCCAACGAAAAAAGAATGTGGTGATATGATCGCTAACGAACTCAAACTGCACGGCCGATTTCGAAGACCCCTTTTTAATACTTGTATTTGAAATCGAATTACGGAACTCGGTCAGTTTCAATAACTGACTGACACGAATCACCAACAGGAACTGGACTGACTTAGACCGAAGCTATGCAACCAAAGACAACGACAAAACCCCAGCTGTTGGGAAACAGGTCCTGAGTCTACTCGCAAATCACAAGTTTATATGCAATTTAGAAGATATCCTGACTGGTACAATGCATTCATCCCAATAGTCTTCGAGGAGTGTTTGACGTTCATGACGGGCTATCACCACAGTTCGCACTGGGCGTTTGTCTATACTAGTTAGTGCGAACCTGCACCGGACAGCATCAAGTAGATTCACCACACCATCACTGAAATATTGGAAGCGGAAATCAAAACAANTTTTACGAAGTATCCTGGATCATCTGGCCGCATCTGTGCACAACGCAATCAAAAGGACTGATTCACCACAACGTGAATGAACCGGATGTTAAGAGGCCGTCTACTCTTACCAGTGATTAGGCAACTGAATCGGACTGTTAGGTTCCCGGGCAACATCACCAAGCAGAAGGAATGGGTGAGAATTTTGTCCGAACGCCTCGTGATAAGCCGTCATCCTGTACCGTATTGCAAAGATATTCTCGCCCAGAACATACGAGTCACTTTACTGCTTGTCACACGGATATAAGGGGGGAGGAGAATTACCGTACTTTCCGAATACCGCACAAGGTTAATATCATGCATTGGTGACCGATTAACATCCACATACACGACACAATTTCCGCACTTCTCTGCCGACAAATTTCGTATGTCTCGTCTAATTAGGATTAAATGTCCACAAAAACACCGTGTGAAAACCGTGTGAGCCACAATTTCCCAACGATCAACAACAACGTGTTTGGGAGCTATTTTCTTATCTGTTAGATGACTTGAAGTTGCCCACAGACGAAACGCGCAACATATTTTGAGTAACTACCTTCTGAAACCAACAAGCGCGCACATTTTAACTGGTTCAAAAATAAGTTTACTTAAAACATCAATATCGAATAGCAACAATACAACAGTCTTCACTGTTAAGAACAAGGCATTTTAAAACAGTCAACAAATTGGGTACAAACAGCAGAACATAATAATCTTGCGTCCGGACAATGGATCCGCAGTTGCTACCGGGAAGAAATTTTCATGCGCACGGGAGACACTAATAATTCTGAAAGAGTAAAACACTTGTGAAGGACCAAAGTCTGGACAACTTAAGTAAAACTAGAGCGAATATTACCCGAGCACTGGGAGCTCTACACCGTGGGCTGCCAGTTTGAAATGTGCTCCGTTCTGCTGGATAAGAACTTTTAGAGCAGTCATGTGCTTACCAGGGATATCAAGTCACTCTTTACAAAAGCATCACTACAAGGAACTGTCAGCGTGATGTGCCGAATGACCAGCGAAAACCATGTTAGTATTGGTCTGGCAAATACTGGTTTTCATGAAATAATTCACCATGTGATATCATC
This sequence comes from Fasciolopsis buskii, assembly GCA_008360955.1. Classification (NCBI taxonomy): domain Eukaryota; kingdom Metazoa; phylum Platyhelminthes; class Trematoda; order Plagiorchiida; family Fasciolidae; genus Fasciolopsis; species Fasciolopsis buskii. The sequence continues at coordinate 140,568 of LUCM01004350.1, read as the reverse complement.
GCTCAACTCACCATAAAGAAACCATGGAAGCACTGTACAGCTGTTTCATCCCGCTTGTTAGGAATCATCAGCAGCAGTGCATATCCACCGCGCCCGAACTGGGACGCGAACCCGAACAAGGACGAACGATTCTGAGTCGAACGCCTTAGCCATTACGCTACCGGGCAGGCTCTGAACGGTTTGTTGAATTCCACCAAGGAAGAAACAGCTATACAGTGTTTCCATGGTTTCTTTATGGTGAGTTAAGCGATGATATCACATTGTAAATTATTTCATGTAAACATTCAATCTCCTACTACTAAAATGTATCAAGTAATCAAGCTCTGTAGGTCATATCCAAAGCCTTGGTCGTACTTAGGCTACCTGCAGAGAAGTCATCTATCAGTAGGGGTCGATCGCTGTGAGCTAACGGACAGTAACCGTGCAAATCAGTGACGGATATGTGCAACATCATGTGGTCAAGTTCAACAAACCGTTCACAGCCTGCCCGGTAGCGTAATGGCTAAGGCGTTCGACTCGACTCACAATCGTTCGTCCTTGTTCGGGTTCGCGTGTCCCAGTTCGGGCGCGGTCCATATGCACTGCTCATGATTCCTAACAAGCTGGATGAAACAGCTGTACAGTGCTTCCATCGTTTCTTTATGGTCAGTTGAGCGATGATATCACATGGTGAATTATTTCATGTAAACATTCAATCTCCTACTACTAAAATGTATCAAGTAATCAAGCTCTGTAGGTCATATCCAAAGCCTTGGTCGTACTTAGGCTACCTGCAGAGAAGTCATCTATCAGTAGGG